>OY282449.1:37771033-38011410 GCA_958295655.1 Palloptera scutellata
ATTAAATCCCCTTCCCCAACCTTCATTTAACACTCCATCATTTCTACACACTCTAACGCCTTTCATTTGTATTTTGATAGTTTCGTAAGTGATACATTGAAGGACTGAAATACTCCTCACTCACTTTTTCTTCCACACTCCATCCTTTCATCCTCTACATCTTCTCTATCATCGTTTTCATTTCTAATGCCTCTCTATCCTCAGTAAACTCTAAATTCTGCCAGTCCAGGAATATCCAGGAATGTTGTATTGTCATTTTCTTCTGAAGAGTGGAGTTTCTTTTAAAATTCCACGAGGCAACGTCACTTTATTAGAAATGGTTCTTGTTTAGCAAGATCTTTTGCTTTTAACAGACTTTTCAATTATACGGATGAAGGGAATGAGAGTTTGAGAACTCGCTGATGACGTGAAACTTCAGACAAAAGACCATAGTAGATGAAAATCACAGATGAACAACTTATACGAACAACATATGTACATGAATAACAGATTAACTTTATTGGTTTTGTGATGTTAATGTATGTATACAAATAATAGGAAAATCCGATACAGAAAAACTTGTGCATACTTTTAGGATGGTATGGGAAAAAATGTTTGACTTTAAGAACTCGCGGGTGAAGTGAAACTTACCGCGACCAACTTGTTTCTATGCATCCATCTGTTATTTACGTTTTCTATGTTTCCTCACGTTTCCTCTTATTTCGATGCTCTTTCTATTGGACTCAATGTAGTGAAGAAATTTAAAAGCAACTTGTTGGAAAAATTAACTCAAATGCAAAATAGTAATAATTTCAAAGCAGAATTCTCATACAAAATTTCAAATATGAGAGAAAGAGTATCATAGAGTACATGAGTAGACAGTGAGAGCTTTTATTGTGATCGAACTTTTTTCATACTAAGCAAGTATATGGAAAATTTCGTCGCATAGGGATCGGACCCATGCAGTACTAGCAGGGAGAAGTTTACTGTTATTGCTAGTGGTGTTGTTTTTCTGAGAAACTCATGCACTAACGTGCAAATACATAAATAAGAGAGAGAGAGAGAGAGAGAGAGAGAGAGCGAGAAAGAGAGTACCGTTAGTGTTGATTTTGCAGAAGTGGATTTTGTTTATTCACATATGGATTTTATTCCTCAATTAAGAGAGTGAGAGAAATGAGTAGTAATTTTTTGTTGTATGCGTAGCAAAAATAACATAATTTGCCACACAATAGGTTGCCGATCCAGGTTTCAGTAGTTTCCATAAGAAATTTCACATCAAAAGAAAAACTACACAGAAAAACTACACAGGCGATGAACAGAAAGTATTAAATTACAACAAGAAACTTGTGCATATTTAAAATTAGTAAGAAGCTGCATGTCAAAAACGGAGGTGAACTAAGAACGCTCCACATTAATTAAAAGTAGTGATACAGAGTAGTAGCCAAACCCCGTACCAGGTTTACATATAACCTAGACTTCACACATACGAGGTATGATCAAAAAATAACCGTTATTTTTTCAAAAAGTATTTATTTATTCATCAACAACTATCTTGTCCCCTTCAAAGTAATCCCCCTCAGATATAATACACTAATGCCAGCGTTTTTTCCAATCCTCGAAACACTTCTGAAACGCGCTTTTTGGTATCGCCAACAGCTCCTGTTTCGATTTTTCTTTTATCTCCTCAATCGTAGCAAAACGCTTTCCTTGCATCGGTGTCTTCAGTTTTGGGAAGAGGAAAAAGTCAGCGGGGGCCAAGTCCAGTGAATACGGTGGTTGAGGCATGATAACGGTTTTGTTTTTGGCCAAAAACTTACGCACAAATTTAGCAATTTTGGAACAATCTTCGCTGCCGCACGTTTCATGCCTAAAACATCCGTAAAAATTGCTTGGCATGAGCCGAACGATATGCCAACATCATCAGCAACCTCTCTGATAGTGATTCGACGATTCGACGATTCGACGATTATCCAAAATCATTTTCTTCACTGCGTCAATGTTTTCATCGGTTGTTGACGTGCTCGGGCGACCAGGACGAGTATCGTCATTGACATCTTCTCGGCCTTCCTTAAACCACAATTGGTTATACCACAATTGAACTTGTGTTCTGCTCATAGTAGACTCGCCAAAGGCCAAAGGCCACAGTCAACATTACAAATGTCCTTGCGCATTTAATTTCATTTTTTACACAAAACTGAATACAGTTTCTTTGATCCATTTTTTCGAATAGTAAAAACTCGAAGAGCACACCAAAACACGACTAACCTTTTTATCTGTCAAAAACAAACTGACAATCCAAAATGGTTGGTATTGCCAACATATATAACAGACATATGTACCAACATAACAGAAACAAAAATGCGAAAATCGAACATACGTAACTCACGAAATTTGAAAATAACGGTTATTTTTTTATCACACCTCGTATATTTTTTGGGCTTAGCAAATTTTGAAGAATATGAGCAATTTTTTATATTTATACACATTTAGTATTATGTAAGCCTATAAGTCCTAAACTGTTCATATTTTCTTCTTACTGTATTCAGCGAAGTAAAAGTTAATGTTCTAACTCAAAGTTTTTTTATAACAGATCAGCCGAAAAAGTATACTTTGAGGGTATTTTAGTGGTATTTCTTTGAGATCTCAGAAATACAATTTTATAAGATTTCTACCCCAAAATTCATACATACTTTGTACTTTTTTGGCATGGTATGTTGAAAAAAACTGTGATTTAGGGCATTGTCTATATACTTTTGTGAAGACAATAAAAATAAACTATCAGCGGTTTAAGGCTTATGGGATTAATCATAAAATATCACTCATACGCCCCGATTTGTGCGAAGCCATAGAGAAATGTGTGACTTATCTCTACGTTCAATTTACAATATTTGGGCGGTTCTCAGTTCGCAAATAGAGTGTTTCACTGTGCAATACATTTTTTCAACAAACTCATTGGTAGAGATCAGCATTTTTCGACTTTTTTTTATTGATATTTGTTTTTCAGTTGAACTGAAAGACCAAAGTATTTTCATAACAGAGTAAATGTCGGACTTGAAACAGTTAGACAGCGACGACAACACTGATCCTCTCCACTGTTATTCGTTATTTCTCTCTCTTCTCTTTTGTCTTTTGCAAACTCTTTATTGTCCCCCTTAGTTTCAACCTAAATATTTACTTATAACTCTCCATTAAGTAGAAATGGGCGCATGATGTAAATTTTACATGAGCATTTTTTTTTTGTTCATTTTGTGAGTTTTGTTACACAAATGTCAACGCGAGTCAACATGTGTAAACAATAAGCCGCCTCTTGGTCGTGAGTCATAAAGAACTCACGTGGCCATCTCTACTCTCTTTCATAGCTAGCTTCTCTATCTCATTAATTTGTATACATATTCTCACCATTCTCAACTTATTTCTATAGAGAATGAGAATGCATGAATATTTGATGACAGTCTCAATGATGCTTAAGTATATCAAGTATTTTTATTGGATCTACCATATTAGTTTGGTTATTTATTGGATTATGAAGTTTTCAATTTTGTAGCTTATAAAAACATAAACTGAGAAGCGGAAGTTTTTGCTTTCAAATGCAATCATCATAAACACTTTCAGTATTTTATACTCCACCAGCTGCCGATTATATTAAACTAACTTCCGCATCCAGTGCAATTGGATAAAAATATAAACCTTCCTATAATAGATAAGTGAGTACTTATTACAAGCTGGTAAGCTGCTAAAAATATTATTTTTATACTTATTTAACATAAAATTGTATCCACTGTATTAAAACAATGTATATGTGGCCTGTGTGTGTGTGTATGTGTGTATGCTTGAATCTCTCTGGAATGCTATGAAAAGCATTGATAGAATACCATATAATTCATGCCTATACATACCCAGATAAGCTACATTAGTATACAACTACACACACACACACACACATGCTGTTGTCACCTGCATACAATTTTAATCCGAAAATATAAAAAATAGAATGAAGAAAAACACTTGATGTGACATAATCCACTCTGCAATGCATAGATACAATATACCTATTTACAACAATTTTCTATTTGTTGCAGAATGCAGTAGCAACCACAACAACCACAGCTACAACAACAGCAAAAATGATACGATAGCACTACAAGCACCACCACAAGGTTTCATAAACAAACAACAACAATAGCAACAACAAAAACGAAGAAGCAAATCAAAAAAGGTTGACATCTCATCGCACCTTAATGCACACTTAATATCAGTGAATAGATAGACTCGCACAACTACCGGCAACCACACACATACATACATACGTAGATAAATGCAAAGAGCGAGGGTGAGAGAGGGAGAGAGAGGGAGAGGCGTTTGTGTATACAAACAAACATATACCATCTGTGTGTGTGTGTATATAGTCTAAAGAAAATATTGCATGTTTATTACTTAACACATTCACCGACACATACGCACACATTCCTTCACACATACCTGCACACATACCTACACACATTGGTACATGCAAGCGGCCTGTAAGTATGCAATTTCAATGAGTTGAGTTCTACTTCACAACAACACACACACACATGTAAAGATACTAGATATTCTTATACAAAATATTTTCATATCTTTAACACTTTGTATTTTTTTATTTAGTTATTTATTTTTCTTTACTGCTTGCTGCTGTTTGTTTATTTTTACTTTTTCTCATTTCTTTCTGTTTTCTTTTTTTTTTTATTTGTTGTATATTTGTGCAAGTATTTTCTGTTTAAAGAAATGAAAATTGCATTCAAAATGAATGAATTGAATTGTGAAATGTGAGTATGTGTATTTGAAAATGAATGAAACATTTTTGCAGCTGCATGCGTTCTCCTTTATCGTCTCATTCCATCTCTCTCTCTCTCTCTCTCTCTCTCGCACACTATGCCTTTTTTTCTATGGCTGTGTGCATCTATATCCATCAACAGTATGTATAGAGCATACACTAAAGTAAAAAATTTAACAAACCTTACAAATATTTAGCAAACTTGTAGAACGAGGAGAGAAATGAGGCAAACAAGGAAAATGAGCAAGAGAGAGGAAGGAATGGAGAGAAATGTTGTAGAAGAGGAAAGGAAACAGAGAGAATTGTGGCAAAGAAGTGAAAGGGAAGAAAGGCGAAAAATGTAGAAAAGGCAAAAGAAGGAAATATGAAATAAGCGAAAAGAGGAAAAAAAGTAGAAAAAGACGGAGGAGATAGATAGGATGAAAAGAAGATAATAGATAGAAAGGAAGAAAGAACAACGAGTAAGCATGGAATGAAGGAGGGCGGAAGAAGGAAAGGTAGGAAAAAGTACGAGTGAAAGAAATGATGGTAAGAAAGAAGGAAGGGAGGAAAGAAGGTCGGAAGACAAGAAGAAAGAAAGAAAGAAAGAAAGAAAGAAAGAAAGGAAGAATGGAAGAAAGGAAGAAATGAAGAAAGGAAGAAAAGATTAAAGGGAGAAAGGAAGAAAGGAAGAAAATAAGAAAGGAAGAAAGGAAGAAAGGAAGAAAGGAAGAAAGGAAGAAAGGAAGAAAGGAAAGAAGGAAGGAAGGAAGGTAGGAAGGTAGGAAGGTAGGAAGGTAGGAAGGTAGGAAGGTAGGAAGGTAGGAAGGTAGGAAGGTAGGAAGGTAGGAAGGTAGGAAGGTAGGAAGGTAGGAAGGTAGGAAGGTAGGAAGGTAGGAAGGTAGGAAGGTAGGAAGGTAGGAAGGTAGGAAGGTAGGAAGGTAGGAAGTTAGGAAGGTAGGAAGGTAGGAAGGTAGGAAGGTAGGAAGGTAGGAAGGTAGGAAGATAGGAAGGTAGGAAGGTAGGAAGGTAGGAAGGTAGGAAGGTAGGAAGGTAGGAAGGTAGGAAGGTAGGAAGGTAGGAAGGTAGGAAGGTAGGAAGGTAGGAAGGTAGGAAGGTAGGAAGGTAGGAAGGTAGGAAGGTAGGAAGGTAGGAAGGTAGGAAGGTAGGAAGGTAGGAAGGTAGGAAGGTAGGAAGGTAGGAAGGTAGGAAGGTAGGAAGGTAGGAAGGTAGGAAGGTAGGAAGGTAGGAAGGTAGGAAGGTAGGAAGGTAGGAAGGTAGGAAGGTAGGAAGGTAGGAAGGTAGGAAGATAGGAAGATAGGAAGGTAGGAAGGAAGGAAGGAAGGAAGGTAGGAAGGTAGGAAGGTAGGAAGGTAGGAAGGTAGGAAGGTAGGAAGGTAGGAAGGTAGGAAGGTAGGAAGGTAGGAAGGTAGGAAGGTAGGAAGGTAGGAAGGTAGGAAGGTAGGAACGTAGGAAGGTAGGAAGTAGGGAAAGAAGGAAGTAGGGAAGGAAGGAAGGAAGGAATGAAGAAAGGGCGGAAAGAATAAAGAAAGAGCGGAAAGGTTTAAAGGAAGGAATGAAGGTAGGAAGGTAGGAAGGTAGGAAGGTAGGAAGGTAGGAAGGTAGGAAGGTAGGAAGGTAGGAAGGTAGGAAGGTAGGAAGGTAGGAAGGTAGGAAGGTAGGAAGGTAGGAAGGTAGGAAGGTAGGAAGGTAGGAAGGTAGGAAGGTAGGAAGGTAGGAAGGTAGGAAGGTAGGAAGTTAGGAAGGTAGGAAGGTAGGAAGGTAGGAAGGTAGGAAGGTAGGAAGGTAGGAAGATAGGAAGGTAGGAAGGTAGGAAGGTAGGAAGGTAGGAAGGTAGGAAGGTAGGAAGGTAGGAAGGTAGGAAGGTAGGAAGGTAGGAAGGTAGGAAGGTAGGAAGGTAGGAAGGTAGGAAGGTAGGAAGGTAGGAAGGTAGGAAGGTAGGAAGGTAGGAAGGTAGGAAGGTAGGAAGGTAGGAAGGTAGGAAGGTAGGAAGGTAGGAAGGTAGGAAGGTAGGAAGGTAGGAAGGTAGGAAGGTAGGAAGGTAGGAAGGTAGGAAGATAGGAAGATAGGAAGGTAGGAAGGAAGGAAGGAAGGAAGGTAGGAAGGTAGGAAGGTAGGAAGGTAGGAAGGTAGGAAGGTAGGAAGGTAGGAAGGTAGGAAGGTAGGAAGTTAGGAAGGTAGGAAGGTAGGAAGGTAGGAAGGTAGGAAGGTAGGAAGATAGGAAGGTAGGAAGGTAGGAAGGTAGGAAGGTAGGAAGGTAGGAAGGTAGGAAGGTAGGAAGGTAGGAAGGTAGGAAGGTAGGAAGGTAGGAAGGTAGGAAGGTAGGAAGGTAGGAAGGTAGGAAGGTAGGAAGGTAGGAAGGTAGGAAGGTAGGAAGGTAGGAAGGTAGGAAGGTAGGAAGGTAGGAAGGTAGGAAGGTAGGAAGGTAGGAAGGTAGGAAGGTAGGAAGGTAGGAAGGTAGGAAGGTAGGAAGGTAGGAAGGTAGGAAGGTAGGAAGGTAGGAAGGTAGGAAGGTAGGAAGATAGGAAGATAGGAAGGTAGGAAGGAAGGAAGGAAGGAAGGTAGGAAGGTAGGAAGGTAGGAAGGTAGGAAGGTAGGAAGGTAGGAAGGTAGGAAGGTAGGAAGGTAGGAAGGTAGGAAGGTAGGAAGGTAGGAAGGTAGGAAGGTAGGAAGGTAGGAACGTAGGAAGGTAGGAAGTAGGGAAAGAAGGAAGTAGGGAAGGAAGGAAGGAAGGAATGAAGAAAGGGCGGAAAGAATAAAGAAAGAGCGGAAAGGTTTAAAGGAAGGAATGAAGGTAGGAAGGAAGGAATGAAGGTAGGAAGGAAGGAAGAAAGGGAGGAATGATGGACGGAGGAAAGACGTACGGAGGAAAGATGGCCGGAAGAAAGGAAGGAAGAAAAGGAGGAATGGAAGAAAGAAAAAAGGAAGAAAAGAAAAAAAGAAAGAAAGAAAGAAGAAAAGAAGAAATAACGAAAGAAAGAAAGGAAGGAAGAAAGAAAGAAAGGAAGGAAATAAATAGCGAGGGAAGGAAGGTAGTATGGAAGGTAGGATGAAAGGTAGGAAGTAGCGAAGGAAGGACTAAAGAAAGGAAGGAAGAAATTAAGCAGGGAAGGCAGGAAAAGGGCGGGGAGTTGTATGGAATGATGGAAAAAGTGGGAAGGAGGAATGGAGAGAAGAGCAGGAACGCAAAGCAAGAAGTAAACATGAGTAGAATATAAGAAGACAAGGACTGAAACAGCAACAAAAAAATAGAGGAAAAAACGCAAAAGAGCGGAAGAAGGGAAAATCAGTAGGAGGTACGAGACGAAGATTGAAACGAATTGAAAATTTCAAATTGTATTTTCATTTTGGAGTATACATAAATTTCATCCATTTTGAAAACTTCTTTCCCATGAATTTATGCTGAATTCAGCATCTGAAGGTGCAATTACATTAGGTTTCTTCAATAGGTTTCTTCAATACGTTCATATACATAAATATAAAGGATATATATGTATACATATATACGATATACAGAATCAAATTTCAGACGCGAATGACAAACTTCTGTTGTCATATTCACCTACATATTCCGTCATTGACAGCCAGCAACTCCAAGGGAAACAGTATGCGGGAGCTGGGAGACACACCATCGATATCATTGAACCAAATATTAGAGAATAAAGATATATTTCCTCCGTGATGGTCGCCATGGTGGGGTTGGTAATGCGCTGACCTGCTATGCAAAAGGTTCGGGGTTCTAATCTCGGCGCAGGCACAATAAAAGTTACAAAATCGAGAAAAATCAATTTTCCTGCACGGCACCACCTCGTGGCAGGCAGAGGTGCTGGTAACCGACAAGATTAAAAATTGCCTATGAAAAGCTTTTCACTTCGCCATTTGGACTCGGCATAAAACTGTAGGTCCCTTCCAGTCATGTATACTTAATACAACATGCACATCATGAGGGGATGCGAAAAGCTGGGCCTTGGCCCTCCGTGGGCTGTTGTGTCATTGGAAGGGGAAGAAGTCTTGGACTTCTTAAAGTGGACGATTCCATGAAAACCGGCCTATCCCCTTGTCTTCCCTTTTTTTCGTTTTCTACTTTACTATCGTCGCTTATTAATCTTTTAAAGGCGCCAGCGATTGGGCTTCTCCTCGTATCCATGCCAGAGGGTAACTCTCTATTTTGTTATAATAAATAAATAAATATGTAATATTTTTCCACGCGTGTATAAGAAAGTGCATGTGCGTGCGGTTGCGTTTTTCGAGGCACATAAATATATGTGTGAGTGTGTGTGTGTGTGTGGGATGTGTGTGGGATTGTGTGTGTGAGAGAGTGTGCTTCTATGAGTTTGTTTATTTTATCCTTGCGGTAAAATTGAAGTGCATTCATGCTTAGAGTGCGAAACATTGCAATTTCCAGCACACACAACATGCGGAGTTAATAAAATTCGTGTTGACTGTCGCTGGTTGCTGCTTGCTGGCTGCTGGCTGCTGCTTGCTGGCTGCTGGCTGCTGGTTGCAATTGCTCCTGCCATGATGAACGAACGATGATGACGTACATAATAATAAAGTAATCTTGCTGATGATGACGATAATTACGAGTGTGAATGCGAAGCGCTGAACTTATTTGATAGGATTATTTAAGAATTTTTTAACTGTCAAATGAAAAGTAATTTTTTGCTTTGTGTGCGTGTACTACGAAATGACAGGTTGATCTTGTTTGTTGTTGTGGCTGTATCTACTTAATTTCCAAATTCATTTTGTATGCGTGCGATTGAGTGTCGCTGTGTTTGTGTGTGTGCTTGCGTGGGTGAATATTAAAAATATTCCATTTGCATTCACTAATTGCACAAATTGATTATTTGTCTCTTATTTGTTTCAATGAGAATTATGCAAAAGAGTAGTTTTACGAAAATGATAATTTTTTGATGAATTCCGAGGTTGTTATGTTGTTGTTGTCTCTGTAGGAAATTAAATTTGATATGAGTTTATTGCTGGAGTATGGTTGGTTGTGGAGATGCGTAGCTCTTGAATTTCCTAGGGAGCTTTAATAGATAAACTTTTCTTCATTTTTCATTCTTAATAATTACTCGCAATTCTCAATTTTTAGTTCAATTTTATCAAAATGGGGATTGTATGAAATTTGAAATTTTCATTGAAACTGCATTGGAACTTTCATGAGTTCTGGGTTTTCTCGGAGCCAACGAAATTTATTAGTCATTTGCATTAGTTTCCTTACTTACTTTTACTTTCAATGGCACAACAGACCAAGGAGGGACTAGGCCTATGCTTTTCGCATCCACTCATGTGGTGCGTGTTATATTTGTACATGAATGGAAGGAAGGGACCTACAGTTTAATGCCGAATCCGAACGGAGAAGTGAAAAGCTTTTCATAGGCAATTTTTACTCTTGTAGGTTTGCCATTGCCTGCCAAGAGGTGGTGCCGTGTAGAAAAATAATTTTTTTCTACTTTCTGATTTTGCCTGTGCCGAGATTCGAACCCCGGACACACTGCGTAGCAATCCAACGAATTACCACTACGCCACAGCGTCCACTAGTTTGCATTAGTTTCCAATGTCAACAAAACATTAATGATAATGAAATTGAGTTAATTCAATGAAATGAAAACTTCATTAGCAATTAATTGTTCAATGGTAATGCAATTTATATACCACTGGCATTCAAAGTACTTCAGTGATAATGAAACTTAGCGTTACAAATTTCATCTAAGTAAGTAAATCCGTTAGGATTCGTTCGTTATCTAATATATAAATCAAATGTGGCCGTCGTGGCGCAGCTGAACTCGGAACAGGCAAAATTTAAAAAAGGCAAAGAAACTAGTTTTCTATACAGCACCACCTCTGGGCGGGTAACGGCAAACCTACAAGTGTTAAAATTTCCCAAGAAAATCTTTACACTTCGCCGTTAGGATTCAATATAACAACCACAACATGAGTGGATGCGAAAAGCCTAGGCCTAGTCCCTCCATGGTCTGTTGTGCCATTAAAACAAGAAGAATATAAATTCGGTGCTTTCGATTTTTAGTGAGTTTATTGTGGACTGTGAAATACTTATTTATAAATTTGAAGTGGGTGTGGCACCTACCATACAAGCCCAATGTGATTTATTGAGTATGTCTCCGGAATCGAAGTACTAAGATTTGGCTCAAGAGCGTTGATTGACATTGCGATGATACGGGAGAAATATGTGTGGGAAGGGAAAAGGGCGTGGCTCCTCCCACACATCATAAATATTTATTTGAAGTACGCTTCAATGATTTCTCAATTGACACCGAGCTTATTGAGGAGTTTGAGATCTTAATTTCAAGTAGGCGTCACTCTTACTTGACCGAATGAGTTTCGCGCTCTTTTTCTTGCTACCTTTCATTTCTACCTGTCTCTCTCGCACTGTCTTTCAAGCTTGCGCCAGTGTAAGCAGCCACTTAGAGTATGGACATACAGTGTTGGACAATCAAATAAGAACACCTTGTTCTGAAACCAAAAACTTTAAAAAAATATTTATCTACTCATAAGCCTAAAATTTAAAAGTTATTTACTTTTATTCATTTATTCCATTAGTGTAATTTTTTCTTAAAACAAAAACAAAATCAATTCAGTGTAATAAATTGAATTTAAAAGTTATACATAAAATCACATTTCAAAAGAACAATCAAACAAGAACACTTCAATTAAAAACAAATGAATTAAGGTCAGGAGATTGTGCAGGCCTGGTCATAACGGGAATTCCATTATGGGAAAACTGATCTCGCGCAAGGATTGCGGTCTGCTTTGGGTCGTTATCCTGTTGCATTTGCCATTTCAGGGGCATTCCCCATTCAGCATAAGGAAGCATCACCTCGTGAAGGATGTTTACGCAAAGAAATTTGTCCATCGTTTCTTTTATCCAATACAGAGGGCCCACATCATACCAAGAGAAACATCCCCATACATACATACATACCATGATGCTTCCACCTCCGTGTTTAAACGTCTTCCTAGTATATTTTAAGCTCAGCTCTGCATTTTTCCGGCGTATAACCCAACGTTTGCCATCACTTCCAACAAGATTCACCTTGCTTTCGTCTGTCCATTTTTGGCATTAATTGAACCATCCCACTCAATGTGCGTTTCAGCGAACTCTATGCGACACTTTCAATGTCTTTGTGTCAACATTGCTACTTTTCGTGCTGTTCTCCCATACATTTTTTTCCCCACCAAACATCTCCTTACTGATCCAGCACAAATTTGAACTCCTGTGTCCTCTCTAATTGCGGCAGCTGCCTTAAATCAATCGCGTGCCGCCAAAATTTTAATGCGATTGTCAGTTTTCTTGCACTTGTAGTTTTGCGGGGCCTATCTCTCTTGCAATGAAACTTTTGAGGTAATAAAGATTTGTGGACAAATGCCAAGCATCTGCTAATAGTTTTAGCTATTTGGCGGATGCTTTATTTTTATCCTTAAATCTCTGTATCGCTCCTAAGCAGCTTGCGTTGCAACTGGCTGCAGGGTGGTCCTAATTAGTCCTAATTCAGTACACTGAAAGCTTGCCTTCCGTTGATCACAACGTGATCAATTGATTTCACAGTTTTTTCACCAAATCACGCTCCTCCTTGCTGCAGTGCTTTGCTCGACCCATCTTGCTGTGACATTACGGAATAGTTTACATTTAATTTGTTGAATTACCCTTACAAATGAATTACAAATGAATTACAAATGCTTACCAGTACAAATTATAAACAAATTTAAGTTTTCTTTTTAAAATATAAAGTTTTTCGTCTTCTTTTCTTATTAGATTGTCCGCTTTCGAAGGCTTTGCTTCACCTTTTTTGTTTGGGAATCCCCAAAAAATATTTAAATGTAGTGTTGCCACCTAGAAATTTATAAAGTATATACCATACCATTTTCTTCTCTATAAAAATTGTTTGGGTATAAGCAGTCCGATAAAAAAAAATCAATGGAAGTTTTATAGTGCAAGGTGTTCTTATTGTATTGTCGCACACTGTATGTATATCTCTGGAACCATTTGAAGTACATTACCGAGATTTTGGTACAAAGACGTAGCGAAATTTTTTTTTAGTAATGAAAGAAAAGGTTGAATGATAATAAAACTGGACTAACGTTGGCATTCCATTCATGTACAAATATAACACGCACAACATGAGTGGATGCGAAAAGCTCGGCCTAGGCCCTCCATGGGCTGTTGTGCCATTAAAAAGTAAAAGTAAGTAAAGTAACGTTGGCATTTTCAATTATGTTGATACATCAAATATCAATAATCAGTCATTAAGACTTTCAGGGTCAATGAAATAGACACTTTCTTTATGTCTTTCAATGATCAATGCATTACTTAAAGTAAAGCATTAAGAATAAGTATTCTCAACATTGTTTTGTATCCAATCGCCAAGTGTGCCAACATTATTAGCATTTACTGTTGTAAAAGTAAACGCTTTACTTAAATTAGCATAAACAAACACAATCTCATAGGAAAGTATACAGAGCAAATACCATGGTTAGTAGTCAGAGAGCGAGAGAGCGAGAGAGAGAGTGAGAGCAAGTGATTGCTGATTTGAGCCAAGTGTCAACGGAAAATGTCAACACAGAAACTTGTCAACATTCTCCGCAATTGCACGATGTGTGTATATGTATTCATCAAAGCAATTATCTACATCTTGAAACAAAAACAAAAACAAAAACAACAATAAAACGGTAAAAGTTGACAGCCATGGGTAAACAAATAAAAAAAACATAGATCTCTTTTAATGATTTACGCTCTCACTTGCTTGCTGCCATGTTACCTTGGCATGACTAGCAAAATTCTCTTTTTTCTTAGCACAGTCACAATTCGCTTGAAAGTAGAAGAGTTGCCAGTAGCTGATAAGTAGTTAACTATTCGCTGGCACATTCGCTCGATCGGTGTGCGATCGATCATTGCGTGGACGTTGATCGCGTTAAGCGTGTGAGTCAGCAGTCACTTTGTTGTTGTTTTTGTTTTTCGTGTTTCATGTTTCTAAGTTTTTTATTAAATTACCAATAAATGTGTCTTTGGAGTTTTCTGTTAGAAAGAAGGAAATTTGAAACGTATTATTCAAAGAGAAAATTCGTCTATAAAATAAACGCAAGTATTGAAAGAGTCTGTGAAAAAAATCTTAAAATTATCACGTGAGAGCAGTAAAAGTGTAAGTGGCTTATGTAATTGTTTTATAAAAAACCAATAGAATGTTTAGTAAAAACATTAACAAATGGAAGTGTACATACATATGTGAATTTGTCATCACAATAAAAATTTAAATTTGAATAAAATATTTATACATGGAGATCATTGCCTCTGCTATACGAAAAAGGAATTGTTAGTTCGAAACCAGAAAGAGCAGCAGCAATTGTCTACTCGAAATTCAGTGACTATCTTATCAGTCAAGCTCAAGAGAAGGGTAAGCAAAAGATAAATACGAGTAGTTGTTGATGCAATCATTTTTTTTAGTAAATATATTTATTTCATATGTATGTATGTATGTATGTGTGTATGTAAATGAGCAAACTACTGTGGGCAAAAAGTTGATAAGACTTTTTAATTTAAATTTCGCGCGGAAACCCATTCATCAAAATATTATTTTTTTAAGGTTGGTATGACTGTCGGTGACATCTGTGCCAAATGTCACATCAAAATAATCATTAGTGTTTAGTATACGCTTGTCTTTCTGAAGTACAAAAAGTGCATTCGGCGATTTTCACAATGAGTGAAATTATTCAACAAAGAAGTTCCATTCAATTTTGTGTGCGGAATCAAATTTCTGGTGCCGAAACGTTCAGAATGTTGCAAAAGGCCTTCGGTGATAATTGTATGTCGCGAGCAAGTGTTTTTGATTGGTACAAATTGTTCAAAGATGGTCGAGAACGCGTTGACGCCGAACCACGTCCAGGACGGCCATCAACATCAACTGATGATCAACACGTCAATAAAATCAAGGAATTGGTGCTCGAGAATCGACGATTAATAGTCAGAGCCAGAGACCTTACTGACATCGTTGGAATATCGGAAGGATCAGTGGAAACCATTTTAAAACATCATTTGGGCCTAAGAAGAGTGAATGCACCATTGGTTCCAAAATCACACTCACACTGCATTGGTTTTACGAGACCATTTTGCCAAAAATTCGACTGATATCGTTCCGCAACCACCTTATTCGCCTGACTAAGCACCGTGTGACTTTTGGCTATTTTCTAAACTCGAAAAACCGCTTCATGGACACCGTTTTGAGTCAATTGAAGACATTAAACATGACTGATATCGTTCCGCAACAACCCTATTCGCCTGACTTAGCACCGTGTGACTTTTGGCTATTTTCTAAACTCAAAAAAACGCTTCGTTGGACCGTTGGACCGTTTTGAGTCAATTGAAGACATTAAACATGACTGATATCGTTCCGCAACCACCCTATTCGCCTGACTTAGCACCGTGTGACTTTTGGCTATTTTCTAAACTCAAAAAACCGCTTCGTGGACCGTTGGACCGTTTTGAGTCAATTGAAGACATTAAACATGAATCGCTAAGCGCATTGAAGGTTATTCCGGAAATTGACTTTAACAACTGTTTCGAGAATTGAAAAAAACGTTGGCGTTTGGCACAAGTGTATTGGGGCCGGGGGGGGGGGGGGGGGAGGGGGGGGCGAGATTACTTTGAAGGGGACGAAATAGATTTGGAAGAATGAGTAAACAAATTTTAAATTATGAACAAAGTCTTACTAACTTTTGCCCACAGTAGTATATGAAATTATAAAAAATCTGCCTAGGCCTTAAGAAACATTTATTATTTTAATATTACAAAACTGGAATGTAAGTGATGCGTTCGTTGTTTTGTATGTATGTACATACGTAGTCAGCTGTTGTTGTTGTTGTTGTTCTTCTTCTTCTTCTTTTTACATATACCAATTGAATTCCGCCTCTCTTGTGTTTTGTTTCGGTTACACTTGGCTGCAATTGTCTTGTTGCTATCTTGCGCAATGCCACACAGCCAAATACAAATAAATAAATGTGAGTAAGCCTGTTACCTGAACGCAATTCTTCTAATGCCTCAACACTAAACAATTCTTAAAGTATAATTCTAACTTACCATAACTTTAAGTACCTTATAAGTAATTAGATAGGAGAATCATTTCTCTTTTTTCCCACTTATTGCTCAATGAGCAGCCGACGTCATAATTGCATTTAAATTACACACTTTACTTCTAAAGAAGTAAAGAAAACACAAAAACAACAACAACAACAACAACATCATTATTTATTCACATTGAGTGTGAAAATATATGTGCGCTAGTGCTGCAAATACTTCACTTGCCTTTACAATATTTAAATCGAAATGCATTCAAGTGCAAGCCTTGAAGTGCCTTGGAGTGTGCATGCATTGTCTTTAGTATTTAATATTCAAAAGAATCGTTTGCAAATGATGTCAAGCGATATTAAATATCACTATTACGTCGGTACGAGTGGGTACGACATTTACTTAAATAGATAAAATTAGATTATTTGGCTTGTGTGTACCCGGCATTGCCAGGGGTCTTACATACCAGGCGTACCAGTATGAAACCGGTAAGGACAACTCTGTGTCGCTAGGTAAAACTATATGCTCTGTCAAACCAAATCGTTGGCTTCATTCCTTCGCATTTACTTCTGTCAACAATATTCAGTTCACAAACAATCAAATTTCATACAACAACATTTTCGCTCGTAAAAATGTCGAATGTCGCTGTGGCGTAGTGGTAGTGCATTGGACTGCTACGCAGAGTTTTCGGGGTTCGGATCTCGGCACAGGCAAAATCAAAAAGTAGAAAAAATAACTTTTCTCCACGGCACCACCTCTTCGATAGGCAGGCAATGGCAAACCTACAAGAGTAAAAATTGCCTATGAAAAGCTTTTCACTTCGCCGTTCGGATTCGGCTTTAAACTGTAGGTCCCTTCCTTCCATTCATGTACAAATATAACACGCACCACATGAGTGGATGCGAAAAGCGAAAAGCTCGGCCTAGGCCCTCCATGGGCTGTTGTGACATTAAAAGTAAGTAAAAGTAAGTAATGGTCTGAAAACTTTATGTGAGTTCTTGGTCTTGTACTTGATATGATTTTTAGTATGATTTTTTGTTTTGAGTTTGGTTCTTTTTGTTTGATTTTTCTATGAATTTGAACTTTCTGATTTGAACTTGATCTGATTTGTAATCTAATTTTTGGTCTTAATTTCGTTGTGATTTTTTGCCTGATTCTGTTCTGATTTGAAGTCGACTTTTTCATCTGACTCTGTTAAAATATTGATTGGTGTGAGCTGTAGTCTGGATGTCTGTTCGTTTTTGAGTCTATGTTTTAGTCAAAATATCTACTACTTATCTAAGTGTTGATATGATTTTAGGTCTGGTTTCTCTAAACGACAATCGTCCTATTATATTTAAATGTGGTTGGACTATGGACTCTAAAGGAGAATTTGCCATTTGTAATGTATTGATGTTGTCGAGCATGACATTCTATGTAGGCAATGCCATTAGTAATATTTGTATTAAAATTTATATCTGGCAGTATTTTGGCAAAATGTCAGGAAAGGGAAGAAGAGGATAAGAGCGAGTACATGATTGCCAATATTAAATATTTTTGCAAAATTTGGAAGTTTCCCTGATTATTCACTTTTCAATTTTTATAAAATACGTTTCAATAAAGAATATACATATAATAAGTATATATAATATGCTCTCACCAATTTCCTAGATTAGTTAAGTTAATAATTTTTTTGATTTGAACTTTTGGTCATCGTCATAGTGATGAAGAAATAGGATACAGTGGCGATTAGTGGTAATTTTAACTTTATTATTATATTCTACTTGAAAAAGTTTATTATCGGTTGCAAATTTTCAGCCTTGATGAATATTTCTTAATATTTTTTTAACCCATATTTCAATAGCTGAGCCCATACCTTCTGAATATGGAGTGCAATGTGTGTGTGTTAGTTGAGTGTATGGATACAAGTGTACACACAACATTTTTGTTTTAACCTTGTAATTGATTTTTATACTTGTTTATTTATGGATTTATTAAAACCAAAAATCTACAGTAATAACATGCAAAATACACCGCAGAAACACAGAAACACAGATAAAAAACAGAGAAGAAATCATATACATACCATTCACAAAATACCAACAATTGTTGCAGTGCAAATAAAAGAGTGGAAAGAGAGAGCAGAGAGTTATCCCGCGTGTGTCAAAAGATTTTTAAATTATGTTTTGCCTATTCCATTTAAAGACAATGGCTTCATGCAGCGGGTACGCAACAACTTTGATGTTGGTGAACAGAGATCGAAAATGTGTAAGAGAAAGAGGGGACAGTGAGAAAAAAGAAGAACACCAAGAGTAACTGGATTCTTAGTCTTGTGGTTTTTGGTGTATAAAGAATTTGTAAAGAGAGAAGGGAAAAACTGAAGCAGAGAAGACAAAGTTTAAAAAGAACACAAAGAGTAACTGGATTCTTGGTCACGTTATTGTTGTTGGCGTTTAATAATTATATTAATTTGGAGAAAAGAGGAGAAAGAAAGAAGAGAAAAAAGACAGGGATGGATTAATATCACGAGCACACTAAGTTTTTGTGCAGAGAGAGAAAGCTAAATTCTGAGTTAACAAAACACTTCAAACTGAGGTCAGGTAATATAGGTGGCTTGCACCAAGCGCGTTGCCCATTGTGATACCTGTTAAGCTGTTTCGTTCAGTCATTCAATGAAAGCGTTCCCATCTGTTTTCTCTGAAAATTTGTATACTCGCAGAGTAGGTTGACTCGTTGTTGACTCTTCTTCCTCATCCACGCAACTTCTGCCAAAGTCACCGAAAGAAGCAGTGTATTTGGCGGCCATAGGGCCTATGACACAGTGCCCAGTCAGAACCGCCACGATAGTCCGGAGTTCCCCTGCATTAAGTTCTCATTTAGTTTACTTTCGCTCACATACTACGAGACGTTTGACTCCAAGCATTCAAGTTTAACCGCAAGCTTGCTCTTTTCGTTCTACGCAGTAGCCTCACCCCGATTTTATCCTTCATTAGAGAACGACACATATCATCCAGCCGTTGTTCCCTCAGATGTTCCAGCACATTCGTCAAACTCGTCATTGCCCAAGGTGTTCCGATGTCAGTACGTGGTAATTCTTTGCAATGCGCTATGCACTTGGACTTCACGATTGTAGAGTTAAGTCCCTCAATGACTTCCTGACTTTTCACGCATCTGTTTATTGCCGAGCACGTATGCTCTCTGGCCTATATCATTTGCGCAGCTTGATGGCTGTCGTAGATATGAGTTTGAAAAACGCAACATAAATTTGTTATTTGAGAGTGTATAAGCATGAACCATAATATCTTCCTCGTCCAATGTGTTTCTGTTTTTTGTTCTGGCTTTTAACTTTTATGGCAGATCCATTCATTCATTTGCCATTTAGCTATAATAATTGATTGTCTTCTTTTATTTTTTTTTTTTTGGAATTAAAATTAATATAAATTAAAAAAAATTACGCTCCATAACCATACTTAATTTACATCTCGACAAATATGATTTATTCAATTTTCAGTTTATAAGAGTAGATTTCCGGCCATTTGAGTGAAAGTGTTCAGCTCTCTTCCTTCCAGAGAGGTACCAAGTTGCCACTGTTCTCTAGCTGGAATTTTGATGTTGTATGTAGTGTTGAGTGTGAGTATCTGGTATGGATCAAGAAAATCTTGCGTTTACAAAAGGCTTGAAAATTATGTTCTAAGTTTGGTTCTCAGATGAAAAATTACATTTATTTGGAAACAAATTGTATTCAAAACTGATTTCGAAAGGAAATTACCTTCATTGTTCTCTTTTTACCACTTGCAAGTAGGCTAGAATCTGAACTGGATATAGTGAGATGAATGTGTGACAAATGTCACCTACGAATGATGCAAAGGTTAACACATGCTAGTCATACATCGAATGTCTATGGTCTATGTACTACTGTGGGCAAAAGTTGGTAAGACTTTTTAATTTAAATTTCGCGCGGAAACCCATTCATCAAAATATTATTTTTTTAAGGTTGGTATGACTGTCGGTGACATCTGTGCCAAATGTCACATCAAAATAATCATTAGTGTTTAGTATACGCTTGTCTTTCTGAAGTACAAAAAGTGCATTCGGCGATTTTCACAATGAGTGAAATTATTCAACAAAGAAATTCCATTAAATTTTGTGTGCGGAATCAAATTTCTGGTGCTGAAACGTTCAGAATGTTGCAAAAGGCCTTCGGTGATAATTGTATGTCGCGAGCAAGCGTTTTTGATTGGTACAAATTGTTCAAAGATGGTCGAGAACGCGTTGACGACGAACCACGTCCAGGACGGCCATCAACATCAACTGATGATCAATCAACACGTCAATAAAATCAAGGAATTGGTGCTCGAGAATCGACGATTAACAGTCAGAGCCAGAGACCTTACTGGCATCGTTGGAATATCGGAAGGATCAGTGAAAACCATTTTAAAACATCATTTGGGCCTAAGAAGAGTGAATGCACGATTGGTTCCAAAATCACTGCATTGGTTATACGAGACCATTTTGCCAAAAATTCGACTGATATCGTTCTCGTTCCGCAACCACCCTATTCGCCTGACTTAGCACCGTGTGACTTTTGGCTATTTTCTAAACTCAAAAAACCGCTTCGTGGACACCGTTTTGAATCAATTGAAGACATTAAACATGAATCGCTAAGCGCATTGAAGGCTATTCCGGAAATTTATTTTGACTTTAACAACTGTTTCGAGAATTGGAAAAAACGTTGGCGTTTGGCACAAGTGTATTGGGGCCGGGTGGGGGGGGGATTACTTTGAAGGGAACGAAATAGATTTGGAAGAATGAATAAAAAAATTTGAAATTATGAACAAAGTCTTACTAACTTTTGCCCACAGTAGTATGCAAGATGTGTGTATTTATGCTCAGTGTTTAGTTTAACGAGACTTGCTATTGACAATTGATGATTTTTTTTTACCCCGCCAAAAGATAAGAGAAAAATGTCAAAAACAAATTTCAATTACATAAAACGAAAGAAGATTCCAGTGTGTGTGTTTCTGACAAAAGTTAATCAATGTAATTAATTAATTATATATATTTATTTAATTTATGGTATTTTTCATGTGACTATGATTGGATATCAACTAATAGTTAGTAAATTACTATATTTGGCTAAAAACTTTCCAGCCGCTTCAATCTCTGATTGCTCTGATTGCCAAGAGCTGTGTCAGTTTATAGCTTGTGCTTTTCTGTTTTTTGTTCTGGCTTTTAACTTTTATGGCAGATCCATTCATTCATTTGCCATTTAGCTATAATAATTGATTGTCTTCTTTTATTTTTTTTTTGGAATTAAAATGTTGTGAATTTGGATTTATGTGTGTATATAGTCGAAAGTGAGTGTGTCTGTGCTTGTGTCTCTGAGGTGCAAGTGTGGGTACAAAATCTTGGGTAAAAGTATAGTAAATAAAGAGTTTCTACATTCAGAATTCAAAAAAATATTCACCCTACATTGAAATGTAACTACTTGTTTGCATTTACATACGTACAACAATTGCCAATATTGATGTCGAAGCAACATAAATTGTTAACAAGCTACATGCGATTGCGATAAACGAAAGGTGAATGCAAAAATGTTACATATCGTTTTCATCGCCCCTTACAGACAACTGAGCCATGATTGATTTGCATAGGTGGCTTCAGGTTTTTGAAGTTATACCAATGTGATAAATAATTCATTATACAAGTAAAATATATTGAACACACAAGATCGCGCTTCAATTAGGCTTAGCCTGTTTGCAATTTGACTTACATACAGACAATTACTATATGCAAAAAATGTTAATTGCTTCCATTAAACGTGATTGAAATACGTACTTTCAACGTGCTTACTACGAAAGTACGTTGGCCTTAGCTAATTTCCCTTCGAATTTTGATCAGAAGTTTGATTTGATTTTTAGTTTGAATTATGGTCTGCCTTAGGTCTCAAATTTAGTTTGTATTTTGAACTGAATTTAGTCGGATTTATGATTGATGCATGACTTGTTTTGAGTTCTGAACTTGGTCAAGTTTTTAGTCCGATTTTTGATTTGATTTTTGGTCTGAAACTTGGAGTGCTTACTTTACTTTACTTTTAATGGCACAACAGCCCATGGAGGGCCTAGGCCGAGCTTTTCGCATCCACTCATGTTGTGCGTGTTATATTTGTACATGAATGGAAGGGACCTACAGTTTAATGCCGAATCCGAATGCGAACGGCGAAGTGAAAAGCTTTTCATAGCAATTTTTACTCTTGTAGGTTTGCCATTGCCTGCCTATCGAAGAGGTGGTGCCGTGTGGAACTACTACGCCACAGCGACCAGTGCCTTATGGTTTAAACTTGATTGATTCGATTTGTGGCCGGAATTAGGGTCTGCTTTATATCTGAATTTCTGAATTGAATCTGAATTAAATTGAGAATTTTGGTCTGATTGATTTTAAGTACCTATGATTTTTTGTTTGAATGTTGGTCTGAATTTGGTTTTTTTTAATCAGAATTTTCGATATGTTTTAGTTGGAATAATGGTTTGAAACTTGATGGGAGTTTTGGGCTGAGTTCTTGGTCTTGTACTTGATCTGATTCTTATGGTAGTATGATTTTTTGTTCTGAATTTGGTTTGATTTTTCTTTTAATTTGAACTTTGGTATAAAACTTGATCTGATTTGTATTCCAATTTTTATAATTTTGTGATAATAATTTTTTTTTTTGAATAAGTTTTTCAGCTACTGAAGACTAGTGTTATAAAGATATAATATATGTTAACTTTTTGGCCGAAATTATTTTCTTGAACTGTAGATTTGTCTGATCCTTATTTTTGGAAGGAAATTATGATGACCGACGAGGCCCATTTCACACTCTCTGGCGCCGTTAACAAGCAAAATTACCGCATTTGGGAACGAAGAATCGACACGAGATCCATGAAACACCATCATTGGGCCATTTTTCTTCAGAGAAGGCGAAACAGTTCATGGGAATCAATAACGGCCCACAAATGTGTGAAAAATTTGTGTGGAAGGTTACCGATTTCAACAAGAAGTTCCATGCCACACTGCAAATCGCAAATCAAACAATGGCAGTTTCTGCAACGAAAATTCCCTGGACGTGTGGTGTCAAAAAATGGCGCAGTGACTGGTCATCCAGATCTCCAGATTTGACCACTCCGTTCTTCTTTTTGTGGGGTTATTTGAAAAACAAAGTGTACGCCAGCAAACCTCAAGGCAAACATTCGTGCTGTGCCTCCCCACATGCTCGAAAAAGGGATGAAAAACGCAGCAAAAAGGGCACAATTTGCTTTGCTCAATGACGGCGGCTGCTTAATTGATTTTGTATTCAAAAACTAGTGCAAATAAATTGTAAAGGACCGAATGAAATAAATAAAACCTACTACTTACTTGGAAATCGTGGTTTTTATTTAAGTTATTCAATAAAGGAGATGGCACACCCTGTATAATTCCAAAAATGATTTAAAAATTCTAACCATTATAACTTTATTATAATATTATGTTATATAAAAGTATGTGTTAAAATACAAATCATCTTAAGTCGACTTGGGCACTTTTTCCTTTTCACCATGGATATTTAGATAAGTATTGATTTGCTAAGTCTTTAAAAATAATAAATTACGAGAAATCGGTTTGTTGTGTAAAATGTAGAAATTTTTGCATAGTCGCCACTAACACACCGAAACGTTTCTCGCTCAATTCTTACAATTCTCTTTTGGTATTGCCGTTTCTATTGTCACCCAGCAAGTTTTCATGAGCAATTTTGCATAGAATAAAGAGAGATGTCAACAGAATGAACAACGCAGAACGAGCAAGTCTGTATCCGTCCTCTATCACCTTTCCTCTTACGCACACGAAGTCGACTTGCGGGCAAGAATACTCTCTGTATGTAAATCGGGAGATAGAGTTGATGTGGGCACAAGAGAATGATTGCGAAAAGCAAAGAGAGAAAGATTGTAAGCCACCAAAATTATTGCCAGCGCAAATTTGCACGTCATTCTTCGTGAAATATAATGAAATTAATCGGAAATGGTATGAAAAAAAAAGAAAAATCATTACAAACACTTAGAAATGTTTTAATGTACCAATACGAACTCATAAGTCAAGCTAATAATGCCCTGTCATCATATTTTAGAAAGTAAAAGACAAATATAAAAGCATTCAAATGAATCGCTTTTACTTACTTTACTTAACTGGCACTACAACCGATGATCGGTCTTGACCGCCTCGATAAAGATCCGCCAGTCACCTCTGCTATGCGCACGCTGGCGCCAGTTGATAAGGCCAAGTGCAGTCAGGTTACCTGGAGTACCTGGTCTTGCCAACGGAGATTAGGACGTCCCCTTCTGCGTGTTCCTCCACCGTGGTTCGCATAAAACACCCTTCTAGCCGGAACGCGGAACGCTTTCTTCCATTCGCTCAACATAACCCAGCCAGCGAAGCCGCTGAATTTTTATACGCTCGACTATGTCAGTGTCGGCGTACAGCTCATACAGCTCATCGTTCCATCTTATTCGATACACGTCGTCCACGCATACTGGACCGCAGATCTTACGGAGTATCCTCCTCTCGAACGCTCCTAACAACCTCTCATCATTGATGGTCAATGTCCACGTCTCTGCGCCATACATTAGGACGGGAAGGATGAGGGACTTATAGAGCGGACTTATAGAGCGTTATTCTTGTCGGTCGAGAGAGGGCTCTACTTCTCAATTGCCTACTGAGCCCGTAGTAACACCGGTTGGCAAGAGTTAGTCTCCGCTTGATCTCAAGGCTGACATGCTGATCTCAAGGTATTTATGCTGGATCCTAGATAAACGAAATCCTTGACAACTTCAAAAGTATAATTGTCAACAGTGAAATTTTGTCCAAGACGCCGTGACTCTTTGTTTGTTGACACAAGGTATTTCGTTGTGTCCTCATTCACCACCACTAGGCCCACTCGACGAGAATCGCTTTTAATCTACATAAATCTGATTTATGGAATACTACTATATATACTGGTTTTTTTCTACTACTATTATCTAAAGGGTGTTTTTTCTAAAAGTGTGGTTTTCAATCTAGCAATACTTTTATCGGAGTTGGTCTTTTTGACAGCTGTCACTTGATTTATGCTCAGCTTGGTTTGCCATTTCATAATGAATAGACTTACGCCTGAACAATGTTTGCAAATTATTGAAATTTATTATCAAAATTCGTGCTCTGTGAAAAATGTGCGTTATCGCAAAATTATCTTCAACGACGATGTTCATTTTTGGCTCAATGGATTCGTGAATAAGCATAATTGCCATCTTTGGATTGAAGACCAGCCAGAGGCAATTCAGCAGCTACCAATGCATCCCGTAAAATGCACTGTTTGGTGCGGTTTATGAGAAGGCGGCATCATTGGGCCGTACTCCCTCAAAGACGATAAAAGCCGCAACGTTATGGTTAATGGAGGAGGGTACCGTTCGGTGATAACAGACTTTTTTTTTGCCGAAAATGCAATAATTGTACTTGGCCGACATGTGGTTCCAACAGGACGACGCGGCATGCCACATTGCACGCGAAACCATGCATCAATTGAGAGGCGAATTTGGTGAGCAGTAATCTCACGTTTTGGTGCAGTCAATTGACGACCAAGACCGTGTGATTTGACTTCGTTAGACTATTTTGTGTGGGGCTATAATAAGTCTCTTATTTATAGGGACAAGCCAAACACGATTGCTGCTTTGGAAACCAACATTGAACGCGCCATTGCCAAAATTGTACCTTTAGACTGGACCACTTGAAACGTAGCTGCGGGCAACATTTAAGTGAAATTATCTTTAAAAAGTAAATGACAGAAATTGATTTATCGATCCAAATCATCGATTCATTGACTTTTGTAAAATTTCTGTGTTTTTTTTTTCTTTTTCAAAAACTAAACTCTTATAAAAATCACCCTTTACTACTGCTTTCTACTATACATATTTCCCCTATTACTATTTTATACAATTTTTATTCTACAACTGTTTTCTACAACTATTCTCTACTACTCTTCTACTATTATTTCAACTTTACTAATATTTTAACTACTATTTTTCTACTACTTTTCTGCTACTAATTTGATTTTCTAGTAGATTGTAGATGGACGATAGATCTTCGTTTGTTTTTTTTCTTAATTTTATATAAAGATTATGCAATTTTAGTTGTTTCGGATGAAAAAATGTATGAACCACCATACAAGTTTCATTCGTGATCCCTTACCTCATCAAGAAATGTAAATCTTATGAATAAAATTGTTTACATCCTTTCATCCAAAACTACAAACATTGTATTTGAATTTTGTGAAGAAAAACCGAGAAATAGAAAATATAATTATCATCCATGAATTCAAATAAAATTTAAAAAAAACCTAATGTGACCGAAAAATATTTATAGATTCGTGATCAACGACCAAAAATACTTCAGAAAAACCGCGTCACAACTCTGATAATGTTTTAAATTTCCATTTTGTTGTACAGTGTTACTATTGAGTTTTATGATGAGAAGCAGCCAGAAATGAAAACTGATCATATGCATTGAAATTGTTATCGGTTTAGTCACCATTTGAGCAAATTGAAGATTCATGTTCAAATGAGGTTACGTATAATAAGAAACAATCGTAACTACTTAGGTAGAATGTATGTTTAAAAACCTTCATGAACGAAAGAAGCCTAGAAGCCTTAGCCATGATTCATTCCTCTTAGTGTACTACTGTGGGCAAAAGTTAGTAAGACTTTGTTCATAATTTCAAATTTTTTTATTCATTCTTCCAAATCTATTTCGTCCCCTTCAAAGTAATCCCCCCCCCCCCCCCCCCGGCTCCAATACACTTGTGCCAAACGCCAACGTTTTTTCCAATTCTCGAAACAGTTGTTAAAGTCAATTTCCGGAATAGCCTTCAATGCGCTTAGCGATTCATGTTTAATGTCTTCAATTGACTCAAAACGGTCAAACGGTCCACGAAGCGGTTTTTTGAGTTTAGAAAATAGCCAAAAGTCACACGGTGCTAAGTCAGGCGAATAGGGTGATAGGGTTGTTGCGGAACGATATCAGTCCAATTTTTGGCAAAATGGTCTCGTAAAACCAATGCAGTGATTTTGGAACCAATCGTGCATTCACTCTTCTTAGGCCCAAATGATGTTTTAAAATGGTTTTCACTGATCCTTCCGATATTCCAACGTTGCCAGTAACGTCTCTGACTGTTAATCGTCGATTCTCGAGCACCAATTCCTTGATTTTATTGACGTGTTGATTGATCATCAGTTGATGTTGATGGCCGTCCTGGACGTGGTTCGTCGTCAACGTGTTCTCGACCATCTTTGAACAATTTGTACCAATCAAAAACACTTGCTCGCGACATACAATTATCACCGAAGGCCTTTTGCAACATTCTGAACGTTTCGGCACCAGAAATTTGATTCCGCACACAAAATTGAATGGAACTTCTTTGTTGAATAATTTAACTCATTGTGAAAATCGCCGAATGCACTTTTTGTACTTCAGAAAGACAAGCGTATACAAAACACTAATGATTATTTTGATGTGACATTTGGCACAGATGTCACCGACAGTCATACCAACCTTAAAAAAATAATATTTTAATGAATGGGTTTCCGCGCGAAATTTAAATTAAAAAGTCTTACTACTTTTTGCCCACAGTAGTATGTGAAAAGCTTTTAAGCTACAGCTCAATCAATTACTTAGCCCTGAAAGCCACACTTGTACTGCGCGTGATGACCACGCGTCCAGTTTTGGTTTGCTTTAGCAGTAGTCGATTCACGTTAAAATAAATTTCATACATAAAATTAATTAGTGCAAGCGATTATTACAAATAATAATCAAGTTTCCAAATAATTTTTCATAATATTAAGTTACGAAAAAAAACAAAACAAAAACAAAACCCGAAAAAACATTTAAACATTTAAACATAAATTCACAGAATAACATGAAATTATGAAAACACTTACGCAGAGGTATTAAAATAATAAATACCAAGTCAAGTATGTACTTGAGAGAGTGTGTGTGTGTGTGTGTGCGTGTGTGTCTACATATGCACGTAGTACATAAATACATACTAAGTACTCGTATATCCAAAACGCATATTAACAGCAACAACAGCAACAACAGCAACAACAGCAACAGCAACAACAGCAACATCAACGACACAACCAAGGAAGCTCTTGTTAATAAAAATTTCCGCACTCTTGTATTATGATTATGTATTATTTTGTTTTTTAAGACGATGATAATGATGATTACTGGCTGTTGCTACTCATACATACATACATACATGCATACATACATACATACATACATACATTCATACATACATACATACATTCATACACACATACATACATACATACATTCATACATACATATACATGTAAATGTGTATGTATGTACAAATGTATGTTCATACACATGCATAACTTGTATGTAGTCATAGACAACGCACACAAAACATACAATTATTTAAACAGGGTGTGTTTAACAAGTGCCAGTAGTAATAGACCTTAGGAAATTAGGGAGTTGTTGAAAGAGTAAACGGAAAATACCCGATTTGCATGTGTGCAGCTTTTTAATACTTGCTTACAACAGGAGAAACAACAGCAACAATAACATTCAAGAAGCGCTTAATACCAAAACTCAACACTCGACGGCGACCACGACGACAGCGACGATGACGACGACAACGACGACGATTACTTTTGAGCTTGTTAAAACGAGTGTTGGTGCAGCTTGTGCAGTTAGCTGAGCGTGTAAGTTAATTAAAAAAATATATACTAAGTACAAGCAGAAGCAAATAGAAGAAATAAAAAAACTATGTATTTATGTATGTATGTATGTATGTGTGTGTGTAATATCAATTGCTGAAGCGCGCACTCACATACACACAAACACACAAACACACACACACACACACACACACGCGCACGCCGTTACTACTTGCTCTAGCGTAGTTAAATTCTCTTTTAACGGCAACAGCTTAATGTGTGAGTGTGTGTTAGGCACACGTGTGTGTGTGTGTGTGTGTGTGTGTGTGTGTGTGCGCGCGTATTCGTTAGATTCTTATGTAAACAACCATATGCGGCATACTTAATTACGTAATAATAAATATAGTATGACACTTATAAGCGTACGTATGTTTGTGTGTATGTGTGTGTGTTTGAATATAAGTGAAACAAAAAAAAAAAAAAAAAAGTGGAAATGGTAATGGAAATGGAATGGGAATTCTCGTGTAAATATTGCATAATTATGTATTTAATTAATTTTTCTTAATCCCTTCTCTACTCGCTTCTTCTTCTCCAGATGCGTCTCCTGCTTCTTCGTCACTTCTGTTATTGTATATTGATGAAAGGCGTCATCTTTCCATTCAACATAAGTATATGGTAATATGTGAAAAGAATAACAAAAGTTTCTTGGAAGTACGAGTAATTTTCAAAATACTAAAGAAGCGGAAGTGAATTTGAGAAGAAATTTTTTAAAAGACTTAACAGTTCAAGTTTCGGTTGCCCCCCTCCCCAGGAAGCGTAATACTTACGTACAATTCTGAAATGAGAATGAGGGAGAATACTTGAGTATGTGACGTAATAAGTTATTGCAATTTATTGAAATAAGAACATTTTAGAATACGAATAAACGCCAGACTCAAGACTATGAATCACCATTCGTAGGTATTCAATCGGATGAAGTCACTCTAGCGAACCGTAACGAGTCAAAGTCAATTTGGTAAGACAAAATATGAAAGAGTCGTTCGTCACTTAATGTGGATTTTAACATCGAAATATACAAAATACTGGATTAAAAGCATCTTGAGCTAGAGTTGTCTCCTAACACATGATATAGTCAGTAATTTCATTAAATTATGCGCTTTTGGAAGCCAACTGAATGATTGAGATTAGCAAAAGAAAAGTACATATGGAGAGAGAACGCCATAGGGTTCCTGTATGTTTTCTGGGAACTTGGCGTTAATCAGGTAGAGCTTTATTCTACACAAATCGATTTGTTGAACAGCAGAAAGTACCATTAAAATAGTTGACCTGCAGTATAATAAATACATATATATATATTTGATGGAAATTAATATTTTTTTTGAAGTGAAACTTCCTTGCCCACGTTGAGGCTAAACTAAACTGGAAGGCTGTCATTTCGCAACGGAATCACTGAAACGGAAATATGTTAAACGAGGTGTTTGAATATGCTAACTATTTTGTGCACCATAAAATTATTCAGGCTTTACTGGTGGTTAAAACGATGTGTGAGAAAGATTTGAATATATAGATATCAATATAGAGGGTGTTTTTTTAGAAGTGTGGTTTTCAATCTAGCAATACTTTCTTCGTAGTAGGTATTTTTGACAGCTGTCACTTGATTTATGCTCAGTTTGATTTGCCATTTCATAATGAATACACTTACTCCTGAACAACGTTTGCAAATCGTGCAAATTTATTACCAAAATAATGATTCGTTTCGCGCGACGTCCAATATTCGGTCGACATAGTCGCCCAGCAGAGTCGGTAATTCGTGCAACCATTGATCGGTTTCGCACCACGTTTACTCTAGTGGGTAATGCGCATCCTCAGAGACGTCGTACAGTGCGCACCGAAGACTCTATTGCTGCTGTCGAGCAGAGTATCTAAGAAGACCCGAATAAGTCCATCCGCCATCGCACGCAACAATTGGAGCTGTGCCCATTCACTTTATGGATGGGAAGATTTTACGGAAGGATCTTGGTTTGCGATCTCACAAAATCCAACTCGTGCAAGAATTGAAGCCGAACGACCATCAAGCGCGTCGCAAGTTCGGAAAATGGGCCCAAAACGAGATGGCCACCGATACCGATTTTCCCAAGAAAATTTTGTTCAGCGATGAAGCTCACTTTTGGTTGAATGGGTATGTTAATAAGCAAAATTGTCGCATTTGGAGTGATCATAGTCGACAAGCCATTGTTGAGACGCCAAAACATCCTCAAAATGTCACTGTTTGGTGTGCTCTATAGGCAGAGAGAATCATTGGTCCATATTTCTTCAAAGATGAAGCCGGTCATAATGTTACAGTCAATGGGAAACGCCATGATTAATGAATTTTTCGTGCCTGAATTGGAGAATGTTGATGTGGACGACCTTTGGCTCCAACAAGACGGCGCTACATGCCATACAACCAACGAAACAATCAATTTATTGAAGGAAACTTTTGGTGAGCGCATTATCTCGCGTCGTAGGCCTGCTGTAGCGTGGCCTCCAAGATCGTGCGATTTAACACCGGTGGGCTATTTTCTGTTGGGTTATGTGAAGTCACTTGTCTACGCAGATAAGCCCGAGACGATTGACGCCTTGGAAGAGAATATTCGGCGCGTTATTACTGACATACGGCCCCAATTGCTACAATAAGTGGTCGAAAATTGGGCCTCTCGGCTGGAATTTATTCGAACCAGCTGCGGCAGCCACTTGCCCGAAATCGTTTTGAAAACATAATGGCAAATCCTTATCTTTATAATAAAGCTAAATTCTGGCCATAACATTAAAATACATATATGCGTTTTATTTCTTCTTGAAAACCATACTTCTAAGAAAAACACCCTTTATTATATATGACATTTTGTAAAAATTCTCTCAGTCTAGCATATGCAAGAAAAATTTGCAAGAAAAATTTTGCAAGAAAATATATCTTCTTTGCAGGGATTTTAACGTTTTGCATTTCTGCTACTTTTGCACCGTTCAAGGTGCGAGACTTTAGAGAATCCCCTCGTATTGTTTCGCTTCAGTACACACGGTTGCATAAAAAAATATTTGTATGGAATGTAAGTAGCTAAGCTACAGCTATATGGGAGAGAAGCAAAAAATACGAGAGAAACGAAAAATACGAGAGAAATAATATTATTCACCTCGTTTTTCTTTTCACATTTACCAGGTGGTGTACTCTCACATGTTATAAAGTAGTGGTGTAAATAATAGTGTCGCTGTAGTAAGCCGCAAAAAACTGTAAAAAGATAAAATGTATTGAGAACTTTCTATATACCTGCATACCAAAACGTATGCGTTTCTTTCACTCTACTATTTCAATTTACATTCTTAACTACATTATAAAAATAAATTTTGATTTTAAACGAGGTGTGTTGTACTGATTCGATCAATATGTTAAATATTACCTGAGCACTATGGAGGGTGTTGAGGAATATATGAACAGCCTGTAAAATACAACCAAAGAAGTTTCATTTCTATCGCATGTACATATCAGTTTTTTAAAGTTTATACCACTGCTGAGCTTTTGAGCATTGAAGCTCCCTACACTCTTGGATCATCATGGGGAAAATATGGAGAGGTGCATTTTGGGAACGGGGTTTTAAGCGCTTTTCTGCGTGCTTAGTCAGCTCTTCATTGGTGAAACTAACTAGTTGCATGATATTTTTACACAATTCCCCTTTGAAAGTTTATGTACTTAGCTCTTACACAGTGAAATAGTTGCATGAAACTTACGCCATGAGGCTTACGTCATATAAGAGAAACGTCAAAAAGTTTCCAAAAGTAAAGACCTGGATAGACTAGTGGGTAGGGCACTAGACTTTCACCGCGGGGGTTACGGGTTCGATTCCCCTCTTGGCCTGGTAATTAATTCTCATCAACTTAGTATATATAATATATGGTAAATTGCTACCCCGCCGCTCGGAACCAGCGTTAAACATGTGGGTCCAAACAAGTGGCAGTTATAAACTCAATATCTTACAGGTGATCACATGTCAGGAAAAAATCTTTTAACTGAAAATGATAACTAATTTATTCTCTGTTTTTGACCCTTCATCAGGTTGAGATATTAATAGGAGCTGGTAAATCAAATAATGCTTTAGTTAAAAAACATCGCTGAAGTAGTGACGTTCTGTTAAATGCATTGATCAGCAGCCAGACATTGCATTTAGAACGTTTTCGCTTTAGCAAATGCTGCAGTGCTACATTAACGAAACAAAACCTGTCTTATAGGAAGGTACTTAATTTCACTTTCAGAACTTGAGAAACAAAAATTGTTTGCAGAAAAAGTGAAGACGTGTTTTTAATTATCCTATGGTCAGATGAGAGTTTTCTCATCTTTTCATCGGCGGAGTACCGAACTCTCTTCTCTTTTGCGATATCTTGCGAAAGTGTCAATGAGCAGTGTTTGAGATGGCGATGCGATGCCAAATTTATATTGGTAATTTGTGTGCCAAAAATTATAAAGAAAATAAATTAAATATATTTTATACGTGTAAGTACAAAAATGTTTGCTTTGGCATGTTATCTGTAATTAAAAGAAGTAACTGCTTAGCTTAAGGCCTCCCTTCATTATTCATTGTGTTTGTTAGTCAAGCTATTTTTTATAATATTACACAGTGCGGCATTTTTTAGTTTTTAAAATGCGAATGAAATCTCTTAAATCTAAAAAATTTGAGGATCATATAAATAACAAACTAGTTTTTGGATTTTTCTCAAAATCACATCATTTTTCTTACTTGCATTCCAAAATAATAGGGTGACACACACCACAGAAGAAAAATTTATAAAAATGTTTTTTATTAGATATCTCTTTGAGGGTTTTTGTGTACAGGGATTCTGAAAGTCATGCTCTGCTTTTTTTTTTTTTTTTGTAAAAAATTGATTGTGGAAGACGCCAATAAATCAATTTATTTTGGAGAAATCACATTCTGAATAAATGCTCGGAGGTATAAACAATTTTGCAGATAAATATTCCTTAGAAAGAAGAAGGAGAGGTCAATGAACATCAAAATAATCTTAGCCACTTGTTTCTAAGGGAAAACAGCTCGTAGAAAAAATATATCATGATATAAAATAATTTTTGTGTGTACTCGTATGCAGGATTTCTTGACAGTGTTGCCGCTACACCCTAGAAAACATAAATGAAAAAAGTAATGATGCTCTTTTTTTATATATCATGATATAAAATAATTTTTGTGTGTACTCGTATGCAGGATTTCTTGACAGTGTTGCCGCTACACCCTAGAAAACATAAATGAAAAAAGTAATGATGCTCTTTTTTTATAAATAGTAGAACGTCGTAGCAGTGCGTCGAATAAAATTGTCTGGTACAAAAATGATGAAATCTTTTGAACCAATAGTCCGATTTTTTTAAACTAAAGTATTTTATTTTGCAAATTATTTTTAGATTAAAAAAATAAAAACAAGAAACCACAAATTATTGGTTTTTAATAAAAAGTTTTAATTTTTCAGGGACCTCTTCCATTAATGTTTTTATGGTAGTGTCCGACACCACCCTCACAGCTGCTGCAGACTTTTTTTTGAAATCTTAAAGGTCTTAGGCCACTTTTTTTGTTACCTTCATCTCTGGGCTTTTTTAAAATCTCTCAATCGGCCTTAGTTCTGGACAGTTTGGTGGATTGGCTTCTCTAGGCACCAAAATCACTTCATTCCGTTGGAACCACTCTAAGGCCGTTTTGCTGTAGTGACATGAAGCGAGGTCAGGCCAAAAAAATTTGGACACTGCATGTTGGCGTAAAAATGGAAGCAATCTCTTTTGCAAGCGTTCCTTCAAATATATTTCGCCGTTGATTGTAACCGATGTCACGAATGTGCTGCTCCTTTTGCCACAACTACAAATTGCCTGCCAAACAAGGAATTTCTTTGGGAATTTTGTAATTTTTTTTTGGCTTTGAATTTTTTAGCGACATTTCCGCGAGAATCAGCTGTATAAAATTCCTGGCCATGTAGCTGGGAAAAGTCCGCCGCTAAAACATAAGTTTCATCGTCCATTATGCAACATTCAAATTTCTTGACAAAATCTCGGCTTAGCTTCCTTCTTAGTCCTGCGCACGCATGATCAATTAATAATTCTGAATTTTCAAGCTCCCAAAACCAAATGACTTTTTTACTACTACTACATCATTATATAATATCTACTTAATATCTTTATTAAATCTCGCAATCTCGCATATTCGTATTTGCTCAAATTTGTATAAACCGTTTTATGAGCACTCTCTGCAAATTTGGAGAGTGTAAATCAGCTGTTGTACAAAAGTATTGCAAATTAAATGTGAAAGAGGGAGAGTAAATAGTTGCCTATAAACGGGGTAGATTTCTTCTTCTTTCTTTCTTTTAATGACACAACAGCTCATGGACGGCCTAGGCCGCATCAATGGAAGGTGGAAGGGATTTATAGTTTTATGCCGACTCATGTAGGTTTGCCATTGCCATTTTTTTTTTTTTTCTAAATTTTGATTTTGGCCTGTGCCGAGATTCAAACCCCGGACACTCTGCGTAAAAGACCAACGCTCTACCACTACGCCGCAGCGACCTCGGGGTAGATTTGCACACTGCTATTGCCTAATATCGGTGTCCTGTGTGATTGCATTCCCTCTCTCATTCTTCCTCCCACCTATCAATCTTCCTTCCATGGAGGGGTACATAGGGGTGTGTTGAATGTTTCAATAAAAGAAAATAAAAATAAAAAATAGTGTTTGCGAACAACTCGCATACTTAGTTTATATGGAGAAAGAGAGCAGCCGATATACGCAGCGCAACATTGCGAGGTATACCAGCCGTTTGCGAGCTTTCATAAATACCATTAATGAATTCACATTTGCATTCAAGGCGATGACAAAAGTTCTTTAAGGTTCTCTTAAATTGATTGTCGACTTCCAGAGAAATTTGTTGTTATTGTTTTTATTGTGTTGTTGTTGTTGTTGTAAGAGAGAATCCATATGCTATAAAAGAGTGGTGAAAAGAATAGCAGCATTTAACTGCTGGGTGAAGTCAACTCTGAGTATGCTGACTTGCTTTCTTTAAGGTTCTCTTAAATTGATTGTCGACTTCCAGAGAAATTTGTTGTTATTGTTTTTATTGTGTTGTAGTTGTTGTTGTTGTAAGAGAGAATCCATATGCTATAAAAGAGTAGTGAAAAGAATAGCAGCATTTAACAGGGTGAAGTCAACTCTGAGTATGCTGTCTTGCTTTCTTTAAGGTTCTCTTAAATTGATTGTCGACTTCCAGAGAAATTTGTTGTTATTGTTTTTATTGTGTTGTAGTTGTTGTTGTTGTAAGAGAGAATCCATATGCTATAAAAGAGTGGTGAAAAGAATAGCAGCATTTAACAGGGTGAAGTCAACTCTGAGTATGCTGTCTAGCTTTGTGAGATGACTTCACTTTATTAAGTTCGCCTTGAGTGGAGCCTAATATTATTTTGATTGTTTTCTCTCGGTCCATAACGATCTCTCTTCCGTTGCTCTTTCAGAAGTAAGTATAAGTCGCCATGAACACCATTCAAGACTGCAACGTCAAGTTTTTCTATTTTCATTTTTTTTACTTGCCGTCCGCAACGTTTCTGTCTACCCTCAGGCAAAATCAAAACATGACGTTAAAGTCTTCAAAAGGTGTAAATGGCAGCTAAGGCGGGAAGGGACGCAATTAAGATTAATTCGCACATTTTTTCCCTCTCTGTCTTTAACACAGAGCGATGTCGCTTCTCGCACAGGGGGGGTGGGTTTATCATATAAAATATAAAGTCTGGGTATAATAAACGATTACCTACTTTATACATTTTTCGCTGTATTGAAAACGAACGGGAAGCTTCTGGGATTCCATTCTGGCGTTCATTTACTGGTACACTGAAGTGCCCACCCAGGATCAATATCCTGGTGAGAATTTTTCTAAGCTAGCAATGATTGTTTTCTTTGCGATGAAACAATGCTCAGCAAGCAAACAGATGTTATCCACAGTTCTGCAATGAGCTTTCGAAATACTTACGACTTATTTAATAATAGTGAAAGATATTTTGAATCAAAGGAGTAGAAATTTCTTGAAGCTTTGCAATAGCGTAAGGTATTAAGTAACGATACCAAAAAGTAGATAAATATGACGCAATATTTTCTATATAAAAATTGATGCCCCATGGCATATAAAAGCAAAGTGTGTATGTAAGAATTTTCTCTTCAAATTGTATCTTTTTTGTTAGCTTATTCTCACACATATACACACACCACACACATAACATTGCCGCCTGCCACTTTCGCATTATGTCGAATAAAAGAAAAACCATAAAACCTAATTGAAAAGCCATCAACATTTATGTACAACGTTGTTCGTTCGCCAACACTCACTTAAACTGACAAACAAATTCCCCGAAGGACCTTCTTTGCACACTCGTGCACATCAACGCACACATGCACACACACACACACACACACACACACACACACACACGTATGGATTTATGTACCCGAAAGCAAACGCACATATGAAAATGCCAAGCATCAGCAGCAACCAGCAGCAACCAGCAGCAACCAGCAGCAGCCAGCAGCAGCCAGCAGCAGAGCACATCACAAGCACAGAAGGCAGGCGACCAACAAAGCCGCCCACGCACCGCAAACGATCGTCCACACACAAACATTCACATACATAGAGCATTATTATTATTATTTCCTTTTCTTTGTTTTATTTTTATTTATTTTGTTGTTGTTGTGTGTGTATCCTTTTTGTTGCTATTCACTTAACTTTATTTTACATTTTTTTACGCCTTCTCCATGCGGGAAGCAGAAGCAGAAGCAGAAACGACAAGAAACGAGTGAACGTACAAATTATTGATGCCAACATAATAAAGTACAAATGCGGATAACAGCTCATAAATATCCGTCTGCCTTCCATACGGGTCCAACTCCATTAACCTCAAAAACGTAACAAAAAGAACAAAAAAAAAAAAAAAAACAAAAGAAAAACACCACCGAGAAGAAAATGTCCTCCCGTCTGACTACCATTAAAATTATGCCTGCCAATATACAGCTTCGCACACACACACACACACACACACACACACACACACACACACACATACACACACATCCAGTCTCATAAGTTCAACTCTTTTATACAGTACAACAACGATTACAACAAAAAGTCTTTGTTTCGCTGCATTCAAAAATACACACTCACACTTTCACAAAACAAACACATATTTACTTTACGCTTCGCTGGAGTGTTTTCACATTTTTGTTCTTCACGCTTTTGCTTCATCTTGCATTGGCTCTCTCTGCTTTTCCGGTTTTAGCTAAAGAGCACACAATATCTTTTTCTTCGTACACAGACACACACACACACACACACACACACACACACACACACCAGTTTCCATAGTGAGTATTGAAAATGATGATGATGAAAATGTGGATTGAATGTGTTACAAAATCTTGAAGACGGTGGTTGAGGTGGTGATGGTGGTGATGGTGGTGTTGGTGGTGATGGTGACTGTAAGCCGGTGCTGATGCCCAGCATGATTTCTCTCTCATACAAGTACATACCTACATACTTGTAGTATTGTCCACATACACATACTCGAATACCAACATACCTACCTACATCAAGGCACTAAGGCCAACAGCAAAGCTTTATAACTATTAGAGTTACAATTTTCCAGAATCACACATACTATAACTTCAAACTAAACACACGCACACACACACACACACACACACACAAGAAATGTCAAATTTTGCCATTGGGGCATTTATTATTAGGACTACATGATGATTTCCCAAGATATCATTTGATAGTAGTGGTAGGAAAAAGTACAAACATACAAAACGAAAACGGTGTAGCATTAAAAACAAAAGAGCAAGGAGTAAATATGAAGGAAATATGAAATAACCACACAAGTATACAATTTAGTTATTTTTTATTCTGTTTGTGTTATCGTTTGCGTGTGCAAATTGATTCTATTGTCGTTTATGATGGACAAAAAAAGAAAAAATATTTAAGAAATTGCTAAAGGACGCAGTTAAATTTGTACTTTAGCTTATAGAAATGCATAGAGTTGATTTTGCTTAAAGCAAAATACTACAATTTTTTCGTTTTTGCTAATATTAATTGATGTCCTTTCATCACTTCAAAAGTTTTCAAATAATTTAATTCCACTTACTTACAATAATAAACACTTGGTTACTTATTTAGTGGCATATTCTCTCAATTGTCAGAAATTGTCTTATTTCTCATGCAAAATTGTACGACTTTATAACAATACGACAAAATAACGCACCTTGTGAACCCTGTAACTACTCGTACATATGATTGTAGAGCAAAAATGAAAGTGATAGAGAGAGAGAGAGAGAGATAACACTGGTTGATTTCTGTTGATGCTCTCCTCTCCGCTCTCTTGAACACTCAGAAAATTGCAGTTAGTCTCACTCACACTGCTCTCACATTGAGGCGTTGAGTGAAAAAGTGTCCAAAGCCACGAAATTCTCAAAATCAGGTTAAATAATTAAATAGTTTACTAATATTTTAAAATACATCAGGCAATGTTTGCCTACGCTTTATTTCCGTTACACCCTACAACATGCATCTTATGTTATTCTTGGTTTTGGTTGGTTTTCCACCAATGTCGCCGAACCTTTGGTAGGACCTGGGGCCTGAGACCTACTGTGGTCCTTTGGATATACACAGCACTTATCAGACCGATAATCACATATGCTTCGGTGGTTTGGTGGCCCCGAACTATGATTAAATCCTCAGTCTTGGCGCTGAACTGGCTACAAAGAAGCGTATGCATTAGCATAACGGGCGTCATGAGTACCACCTTTGGTGACGCCCTTAACGCCATGCTTGACTTGCTCCCACTGGACATACAGATCCAACGAGAAGCGATGAAGGCCACATGTCGGCTATACTCTCGTGGGTATTGGTTCGATAACAGAACTTCGGGTCATGGAGAAATCTTCAAAAGGTTGTCAGAGCAATATCCATTGCTACTGGCCCCGAAAGATGGCCTCATACCCGTGGTTACTTTCGGAAGAAAACATGAAGTTAGCTACCCGAAGCATGAACAATGAAGCAATCCAGAGGTCGTGCTGAAGAATCTGACAGATATCTTCTTCACTAACGGATCCAAGACCGATGAAGATACTGGAGCTGGATGGCACTTAAACGAAATTGTCAATTGCTACAATTCCTCGGGTGGGTTGGCAACTGTCTTCCAGACAGAAGTTTTCGCCATCTTTAAAGTAGCGGAATAGATAATTGAGCGAAATTGGCGCGGGAAACGCATAGGTGTCTGTTGTGACAGTCAGGCTGCACTTAAGGCTCTGGAGAACGCGAGAATTACTTCAAAGATTGTCCAAGAGTGTAAGAGGAAACTTAGATCAGTCGCAAGACTGAATCAGCTCCATCTTATCTGGGTTCCTGGGAGTTCCTGGGAATGAGAAAGCCGACGAGTTGGCCAACTGTGGATCAAAGAACATGCCTTTGGGACCAGAGCCAATAGTCGGTACCAGTTTGGCAGGTGCCATGCATTGGATAAAATCTTATGCTAATGATTTACATAAGAGACGCTGGTCCAATCTAGACATCTCAAAATCTAAAGTGAATTTGTGTTCGGAATTACTTCTTTTCATTTGTTATTGTTATTAGTTAAAACGTAAAAGCATTTTCACAGTTTCTATTTGTGGCTTTGAATTTAAGTGTTCTGTGAATTGTCCAAAAAGGAAGGCAGCAGAATTCCTTCTTAAATTATGAAGGAAAGACCTGCCCCGGATGGTGGGACTCATCACAGGACATAATCCATGGGGCCAACATATGACTACCATCGGCATCATCGAGGACCCGACCTGCACATCTTGTCTGGAGGAGGTGGACAGCACAGAGCATTTTCTCTGCACATGTCCCGCCTTTGCCAGAACGAGATGACGCATTTTGGGTTTCGATGTCACAAGAATGGACAAAGTTTACTCTTTTGCCTTCTGCGATCTTCTGAGTTTACTCCTTTCCCTTCTGCGATCTTCTGAGATTTGTGAGAGAATCCGGAAAATTTGCGTCAGAGAACGTAACCCCTTTTCTCCTCTTTTTCTCTAACCCCTTACTTGCTGTGATCCCTTCTTCTTTTCCTAGGCCTTAAGTACAATGGGCTACATAGCCTAAGTGCTTGAGGAACTGTCCAGCACTCGTAGGTCAGGTTCTCGGCCTTCTTCACATCCATCCATCCATCCATGTTATTCCTAGTCTCAGTGGAACATATCAAGGGTAACGTAGATATTTTTGTGGCAATCGTCTTGTTAGTCTTACCCTAATAAAAACTAAGCCACAGAGCGCATGAGATGAAGCTGAGAAATGAGCCGATGTCAAGGTCGAATTTTTTCATATGGAACGTGTGGGGCTTGGCTACATACAATACAAGAATAGACGTCCAAGACGACGTCGTCTCTTCGCTTCGGGTTGTTATAATGAATCTATTTTTCGATGCAAAAGCTGAAGCAGCATTTCAGGCATGCAAAATCACCTTTTGACGTTTCTCGGCTTCAAGTCGTATGGCACCCAATTTCCTTCGTTTTAAATGAACCCCAATGATTTTGGGCGCTTGCAAACTACCTGCTTGAGTAACTTCTAATGTTATTGCCAGTTCCTCTTGCATTTGGCACGAGTCTTCGTCGAGTAACTTCTCCATTTCGAACTCTTTCACTTGGCCAGCGCGTTCCTTGTCTTCCGTGTCAAAATCTACACTTTTAAAGCGCCCAAATCTGAATTCGAATGATTTATTCTATGAAGTATATTCACCGTAAACTTCCAACAGGAATCGATGACTTTCGGCAGCACTTTTTTTTCTAATTAAAAATGTAAAGCAAAACTTTCCGCAAATGCTGTTAATTTGGCACGTATGCTGACATGTTTGTAGCGCAAAAAGGTTATGTTGTTTACACTTTGCGAAATTGATACATAGTCAAAACTATAGTTAGATAATGTAGCTAAAACATGACAGTACCTACAATATTGCCAGGTGTGATTTACTTACAACAAATTATGCCATCAATTGCGAATCCCTCACTTTGATGCAATATCACGCATGATGCACACATATTGCAAAATTCAAAATAAACTCTTTAAATTATCTGAAATATGAAAATGAAATATGAGAATTCTTTAAATGGTTCGATATTTTACGCACTCATTCATAATAATTATCTGCTTTTGATAGTCAGAATGCAGCGTGTGGTTGTTGTAAACTAAATGAATGAGCGAGTGATTGAATGAAAGGAAAGGCCTTTACACTTAATTTTCCATATCCGGTGGAAAGAGAGGAAAATCAAACGAAGTGAAAGAAGAAGAAGAAGAAGAAGAAGAGAAACATCATGTTTCACTTATGATTTTCTGGCGCCACGCCACGCCACGCCACGCCACAAGTATCCTTTTTAATTTTACTTTACTGTTTTCTGCATTATTTTTTTCTTCTCATAATTTTTTATAAATTTGTTTTTGCTTTTATTAATTACATAATTTTTAATTTTTATTTTCTGTTAATTAATTTCACGCGCATCGGTATGCCCCGCGAGCAGACAGACAGAAACACACACAAACACTCGGTGAGCAACATGCAATCATACCCTGCAGCGAAAAAATGAACTAGAGCCAAATCGCTCCAGTTTTTGGTTGGAATAAATTCCCTAGTTCAGTGGTTAAGGCCTAATGGAATGCGTTTCGTTTGCTGAACTAGTTCCTATTATGGTCTCAAGTACATCGAAAGATTCCACAGATCGAAGTGTTTAACGATCGAAGTGTTTAACGATCGTTTTCTGTGCCGTTCGGCATCGTGCGTGTTCTACTTCGTGAACTGGTGAATATTGTGGTGACAAGTGCACTAACCGATTTGCCAGTTTCAATAATGAAAAGATGATAATCAATGATTGGAAAAAAAGAATTATTCTCAACAACTTATTTTGCCACAATTTTTTGCCTAAGAGGCAACAAAAGTTGCTAAGATTTATAAAAGTGTTATGTGTAAAGTAAAATAAAAATGAATGAAAAGAAATTTTGAATGACAAAAATCTTAAAAAAGAAAACATAATTTTTGCATAAAGATTTAATAAATATTAATGAAAAAGAAAGAGTATAGGAAAATTTATTTAGAGCAAATGAAGATGATGTGGATAGTGAAGTGAAGCTTTCAACATTTCCCCGATCGTACTTACCTTCCTCCTTCCAACAAAAACCACCGGAAAACTAATTTCATTTAATTTTGTATGGGAGCTCCACTAAGAGTTGGTGATGAGGCGTGAGTAAGTTGGAGGGCAATGTTGTAGAGTTACAAATAATGGAGTTCAGTTGTATATTTTGCACCTTTAGAGTCACTCTGGAAGTACGGCGAGCATATTTCATAGTAAAAAGTTAATTCTGTGTGAGGGTCCCCTTAAGGGCTGCAGATGGATAAATATGTTAGTCATTGAAAATTAATGGAGATCGGTCGAACATTTTAACCTACGAGGTGCAACTCCTGTGTGGTCGCTGTATATGTTATTTGTTGGCCGGGGTTCAAACCTCGGGGTTCAAATTTCGGCGCAGGCAAAATCAAAAAGTAGAAAAAATAATTTTTCTATACGGCACCACCTCTTGACAGGCAATGGTTAACCTATAAGAGTAAAAATTGTCTATGAAAAGCTTTTCACTTCGCCGTTCGGATTCGCCATTAAACTGTAGGTCCCTTCCATTCATGTACAAATATAACACGCACAACATGAGTGTAAGCGAAAAGCTCAGCCTAGGCCCTTCATGGGCTGTTGTGGCATTAAAATAGTAAAAAAAGAAGTAAAAGAAAGAGCAACTCCTGATCGGCTGTAGGATAATTTGTCGATTTTAAAACTTCACCCGCGATGCGACACCACTGAGCAAAAGCAAACACATTTTTTCACCGAATATCATAAATTTAAAGATTCCAGAGTATCCAAATCCCATTTTTAAGAATCGCCACTATTTTATAGCTACCCTTCATCGAGCTTTTCTTTTCTTTACTTTTTAATCGCACAACAGCCCATGGAGGGCCTAAGCCGAACTTTTCGCATCCACTCATGTTGTGTTATATTTGTACATGAATGGAAGGGACCTACAGTTTAATGCCGAATCCGAACGGCGAAGTGAAAAGCTTTTCATAGCAATTTTTACTCTTGTAGGTTTGCCATTGCCTGCGAAGAGGTGGTGCCGTGTAGAAATATTATTTTTTTCTACTTTTTGATTTTGCTTGTGCCGAGATTCGAACCCCGGACACTCTGCGTAGCAGTCCAACGCACTACCACTACACCACAGCGACCACTTGCTTCGACCTTCATCGAGCTAGATTAACTATTTCTGTAAGTTCAACCTTCGATAGAAATTTTAGCATTGGTTCTACTTTAAATTGATATCTGCTGTTGGATGGTCACCCAGATGCCTTCTATGAGTTTTTAAACAGTGACCACTTTTGGAGAAAAAACCATAAATAATATAATCGGGGTGAAGTTTCATAATGGGGCTGTACTGTATTCAAGTTCCAAATGGATGAATCAGTATAGGAACTAGTTAGTGAAAGTCTAGTCCAAGAAACTAGATATTAAAGAACTAACTAGTACACGAACTAGATACTCAATGACTAGTAATACATAACTCCTATGACAACGCAAAGTTGAATTCGTTAATTGTAGCAAAGCACTGTCACCGTCCCTTAAGAACTATCGAATTCACTAGTTCGGATGTAGAACTTTTTAGTGCAGGGTGCATGCATATTCATATGCTACGGCTTCACACACGTACACATGCATGCAGTCAGAGGGCGCATGATTTATTAACACACATTTAAGCAAAGACTAGCGGCGTTTCTCTGGTGTTCTCTGGTTATGGTTGATTATGGTGGTGTTGATGATAGTCTTCTTGGTGTTTCTGTTGAGTGTGTGTGTGTGTGTGTGTGTGTTCGTTGATAATGTTTGGCTGGTCCGACGATGGTATTGATAGTGCTGAAGGGTGGAGGGCGACGACCGGTGCTAAGGGGTGACAGCTCCTGCCTGTTATGCGGTTATATTGTGTGTATGTTGTGGTTGGTGTCTGTGTGGCGACTTTAGCTTTAACGCCTGTATTCACAAAAGCACAAAAAATGCTACAGAAAATATTTCATTAAAAATTTATTAAAATGAAAAAGTTGCTCCTTGCTGTGAGTTTTACTGATGAGTTTTGTTTTCATTCATTCATTCATTCATTCATTCATTCATTTGTTTGTTGGTTGGTTCGTTCGTTCGTTCATTCAATCATGCTCATAATCATTACCCGCGCTTGTTGTTCTTGTTCTTAAGCTATCGTTATAACTATTATGTAGTACAACAACAACAAACAAATAACAAAACGGGACATGAACCTTATGCCTCCGTGCCGCCTCTCTTTACCATATTAATGGTATATAGTATATTCTATAATAAATGCAGTAATAACATCGCTTTTGTTTTTGTTGTTTTCCCATGCATTTATTTCTGGTGCTAACTATTCAGAGACGCCATTGAATTCAGCTGCCAGAGTTGCCGCCGCTTATGATTTACATTTCATTTTATACAATTTCTCCTTCTTGTTCTTCTTTTTCTTGTTCTCTCCCTGTTGTTCTCCATTAAGCGTGCGGCTCCATTGTATTCTTTATTCTTTTATCATTTTATTAAGTTTCCATGCAATTTTACATGAATACACAATTTTTGTTGGTAGATTTTAGATACCACTTAAAAAAAAAAAAGCAAAAAGCAATGTAGAAACAAAGAATTGCACGTTGCGCTAATCCATCAGAATATTTCAAACTTGAAATGAGCAAATGTATTAAAAATTACGGAGCCTGAATGTTTTTATGAATTTAGTATGTGTGTGTGTGTGTGTGTGTGTGTGTGTGTATTTGTGTTAACATTGCGTGAGTAGCAGCAATTGCAGTTTGGTAATTGAACAAATCAACACTTAATTGGATACGTCAGTCTTTTTAACACTTTGCAGTACATTGCTCATGAACATGTTCATGCATTCATATTCATATCAGGCGTATACTTTCGCAGTTTAATTACCATAGTGACACTTTACTACAAAAATCATTCTTTTTACAGTTTAATGTTGCCATACTTCGCAGGGCAACAACATCAGACTCTCTTTCAGTCATAATAACTATGAGAGTTTTGGCATTTCACGTATCGAGTTCTTTGATAAGCTTGATAAAAAAAACATGAGAGAATTTAATATCTCGCGGGTGAAGTGAAACTTATCACAACCAACTTGTTTCACTTGTATACATCAATTTGTTTTTTAATGTTTTCTATGTTTCCTCAGGTTCTCTTATTTCGATGTACTCTCTATTTCACTCAATGGGATGAAAAAATGTTAAAGCGCCTTGTTGGAAAAATCTACTCCAATAAAAAAATAGTAATACTTAATTTCAACGCAAAATTCTCTCGCTCCTTCAGTTACTTTTAAATATGAGAGGGATTATCAAAGGCTACATGAACAGACAGTGAGAGCAGGTATTGTAATCGGACTCTTTTCATACTAAGTACATGGAAAATTACTCGTAAATGCTTCGGGCCCAAGGAGAGACGTCAATTCTCTCAATGTCATCTAATTTTTACATATACATGCGGTCGACTGTGAGCAATCGAGTAGTTTTCATATTGGCGAAAGATTGACTTCAGAGAAATTTACTGTTATTGTTAGTTGTGTTGTTTTTGCGAGATATTCCTCTAGTGCAAACACATATGTAAATATGAGAGATAGAGTTGCGTTTGAGTTGTTCTTGCAGGAGTGGATTTTGTTTACTCGCTCTTTTTTTTGCGCCGTTGTACTCCGAACCACTCTACAGTGTATTATGTATTTCGAATTTGTTTCTCAAAGAAAGATCAATTAGTTAATTTTAATTTTTAAATGTGTGCATAGAGAGCAAAACAAAACAAAATTATTCGTCATTCAAAAGGTTAACGATCCAGATTCCAGTAACCTTACATAAGAAGTTTCACTTCAAAAATAACTTCATCGCATTTGATAGATTTAAGTAAGAATAAGAAACTATTGAGATAAAAATAGCAAACGCGAGTCAAGTTTAAAAGTGAAATGAGAAATGAAAATGAAAAGAGAAATGAATGAAGAGGGTCTTTTGTAAACCCCATCGCGATATCGCTTTTTGAGAAGAAGTAGAATGTTGGATCATTAAGTACCTACCGCTTTTACCCTTAAAAATCAAAAGTCAAAGTTAGTAGAAAATTATTTCAGCATGGATTTATGGGTAAAAACAAATTTTCCATATTAAAATCTGTCCGGAGCGCCTGAGTAAAACTTCGTAAATCACGCGGTAGTGGAATTTATTCATATAAGTACTGTTCTTGTTCATATTTGTAGCATGTATATAGGAAATTCATCTATAAACCGATCGTTTTTGTACCAGGGCCAGAGCTTAAATCAGAAAACATATTTTTGGACTTCCTTAATAGTGACAAAAAAATATATGGTATCTAAAGGGGTACCGGAGCAGAAATTATAAAAATCTAAGGTAAATTGAATTGTCTCTTGTAAAGACTCACCAGTTTCATTGAAATCAGGAATTCTTTAGCCAATAAGAGCTTCGATTTGAACTTAAAATTATTCTGGAGGAGGTTCCGGGTAGTAAAAAAAGTACTTTAAAAAACCGACGTCTTTTATTTACCCTCTCTTCTCAAAAAGCAATGTCATGATCGGAGTTACAAAATGGATACACTCAAAATTTACATATTTTTGTTCTGTTTTTTTTTCGTACCTATTTTTTACTCAATGTTCCTCCTTATCACGTTAAGAAGATATTTGCGAATAAGCTCCACACGTCTACTCGGATATCTGCCGGTCCATCCTGAGTGCCATGTCTGGGCCCCTCTCAGTAAAAGCCAGTAAAAGCCTAAGGGCTGTCCTTATTAAATCTTTTGGTTTTCCATAGCTATGAATTCAAGGAGATCCGATGTCACTACTTTAGTTTTCTCTGTAAGACCTGTGAGGGATCTCGAATCTAGGCACTAAAGTCTTTTTTCTGTAGTCTTGGACATTGACAATAGAAGTTGAAATGTCGACTCCCCCTTTTTCTACTTGTGACAACTTCTACATAAAATGCAATAATGTATTGAATTATTTAATAAATATGGTAAATATGTATAGAGACATCATATAAAGGGTGTTTTTTTAGAAGTGCGGTTTTCAATCTGGCAATACTTTTTTCGGAGTTGGTTTTTTTGACAGCTGTCACTTGATTTATACTCAGTTTGGTTTGCCATTTCATAATGAACAGACTTACTCCTCAACAACGTTTGCAAATCGTGAAAATTTATTACCAAAACGAGATCCCGATTTTCACCAGAAAATTTTGTTCAGCGATGAAGCTCACTTTTGGTTGAATGGGTACGTTAATAAGCAAAGTTGTCGCATTTGGAGTGATCATAATCCACAAGCCATTGTTGAAACGCCGTGACATCCTCAAAAAGTCACTGTTTGGTGTGCTCTATGGGCAGAGGGAATCTTGAAAGATGAAGCCGGTCATAATATGTTACAGTCCATGGGGAACGCTATAGAGCCATGATTAATGACTTTTTCGTACCTGAATTGGAGGATGCTGATGTGGACGACCTTTGGTTCCAACAAGACGTCGCTACGTACCATACAGCCAACGAAACAATCAATTTGTTGAAGGAAACTTTTGGTGAGCGCATTATCTCGCGTCGTGGGCCTGTGGCGTGGCCTCTAGACTATTTTCTGTGGGGTTATGTGAAGTCGCTTGCCTACGCAGATAAGCCCGAGACGATTGACGCTTTGGAAGAGAATCTTCGGCGCGTTATTACTGACATACGGCCCCAATTGCTGCAAAAAGTGGTCGAAAATTGGGCCTTTCAGCTGGAATTTATTCGAACCACTTTCCCGAAATCGTTTTTAATCAATAATGGCAAATCTTTATCTTTATAATAAAGATAAACTCATGGCCATAACATTAAATTATATGCTTTTTATTTCTTCTTGAAAACCACACTTCTAAAAAAACACCCTGTACATATACTTCCTGTGTCTTTATGTGAAAATTTGTATTTCTAAATAGTTATTTTTTTTTAAATATTCGGATAGGGGTAAGGTAACCAACTAGTCAACTGCTCAGTTAACAACCTAAAGCAGGTACTTGCGTATAAAAAATTCAGGCCCCCTAAACATCATCGACAAACAAAAAATAGAAGAAAGAAAACCCATATTCAACTTCAAATTCTGTTTTATTCTAAACACAAATGAAGCAATAATATGCAACAATAAAAATATTGTAATATTCAAAACTTTTTCGATGACATGTCAGTAACAAATAAAACCAATTTTTGGTCTGTAAACTCTACAACAATAAAACAAAGCAACTTCATAAACTTCTCTCAAGTTCGCTCTTCCATACTCGAATTCTATGTAGAGGCGAGAGAGAGAGAGAGAGGAAGAGGGGGAGAAAATATAGAACTACCTCCTTGCATATGAAGTAACAAACATAACCCAGTGAACGAAAGGAGACGGGTGGGGGCAAATGAAATTGAGCACTTGGCATTTTCCATTAAAATAACCTCTCGATTGACCATAAATCAAATTGAAAATGTACTAAATAGCAAAAAAAAAAGTCCCAAAACAAACAAACAAAAACCAATTGAAAATGCAAATTTTTAAAATATTTTCCTAGTCTACATAGTTTTCTCTCCATACATGTTCCTGCTGCCCTCATGCATTGTATGGTTAGGTTTAGTTTTTGTCTGTCTCTCTTCTTTGTATGTACACATGAATGAAACTTTCCACTGCACAAAAACAAAAAATTACCAACTTTATTTGCAAAGCGACGCTTTGTAATAAATTTCAATTTATGTGGCCAAGTCAATGAATGCACTACCGAACTGCCAACATTATGCTTGTCGTGTATTTGTATGTACTCGTATACCATATTTGACACTTTTGCTTTAGCAGCAGAACAAACAGCAACCATACAATCACTAGCAACATCCTATATCACTATCCAAAGGGGTGGGGTGTGGCGAGAGAAAGAGATTGGCTGCTCAGAAAAAAGAAACACCATTGTTTTTTACAGAAGTAAAAATAATTATGAAGAATTTTTTAAGTACCTGTTTGTATAGTATGTATGAAAAGTGGTGCCCAGTGCAATAAAATACAATATGATATGAAGCTTTTGAATCGTTTTGTAAAGAAAAAAAAACTAAAAAACCAAAAATTAAGGGATAGCCTTAAAAATTAATTAGGTTCAAGGAGGTATTTCAAGGTACGAGTATTTCATAGAAGCTTTCTAACTGGTGATAGTCCCGCATGTTCTATTTAAAGTTGCAATGTCAAAGTATTCAACTTTTACTTTTAATGGCACAACAGCCCATGGAGGGCCTACGCCGAACTTTTCGCATCCACTCATTTTGTGCGTGTTATATTTGTACATGAATGGAAGGAAGGGACCTACAGTTTAATGCCGAATCCGAACGGCGAAGTGAAAAGCTTTTCATAGGCAATTTTTACTCTTGTAGGTTTGCCATTGCCTGCCAAGAGGTGTTGCCGTGTAGAAAAATTATTTTTTCTACTTTCTGATTTTGCCTGTGCCGAGATTCGAACCCCGGAGACTCTGCGTAACAGTCCAACGCACTACCACAGCGACCACTACGCTTGATATGCTAACTTTTATTGTAGAATGGGACTTAATAGAGTCTGTTTTAAACGCATCTTTAGCTCTTCAATTGTTCTTAACAGTTTGTGTGGCTCTGTGGCTTCATGTGACAGAAGTTTTTCAAAGTTAAATCTAATTAAATCATATTTACGCTAAACTATGTGTCAATGTAGGATATGCGACCTAGCCATTCTATCAATAGAAAACGAATTTTCCAGCAAATTAGATTTCGGCAATGTTATTTCAGAATTTGCTGAGAAAAATTGCCAAATTTTAAAATATTATTTTAAAGCTTCATATATCGCAATGTAAATTTGGTACTTTAAATATGTACTCACATACATACATACATCAATTACCTACAACAGCAATTAAATACTCATTTAAAAAACAAAGTTGTATGTAAACAAATATCTTCCAAGATCTTTAAGAAGAACATGCCTTATTGGTCGCATACTCGTAGAGGTTTTAACTATTTTGTATTTTAAATTAAGTACGTATTTATTTAAGTAGTTCACTCATCTCTATGAATTCCTGTATTATCTACTGTAGGGGAGCGGAACTTCCCTAAAGTGGGAATTGCGTTCGATTACACTAGCCACAAGAGCCAAAAAGTCTACAAGCGTCTAAGCGTAAAGGAACGCTTCGATGATATTAAATAAACACGCGAAAGTTTGATTTTAAGCGTCTGCTTTCTTTAATAGTTGAGTATCGAATGACCAAATAATAATTATGATAGTTGATCTTAAAAAGTAGTGAGCGATAGAGGGAGATTACCGTTAAATGAGTGATAGAGTAAATGAAATTGAGTGATCTCTCTTGATGCATTACAGTGATGGCAAAAATGTAGTTAAAGTAAATAAATGCGTTTTTCACACAATATAAAAGAAGAAAAAGAATATTAACAATAACATAGAATGAAAAGTGATAAGCATGTAAGTATGTATTTTGTAAATAATCATAATATTGATAATCAGCGCCGTTAAACTAATTACTTTTAAATAAAAAATAATTGTACATACCTACACATAGTATAATTCTTTCAAAAGAAGAGTGGGGGGGAGGGGGTATTATTGGGTGACACCTTTTAGGTCCGCCCCGTGTGTCACCCGACCTGGCAACGCCACTGCTTAAAATGCAGATAATTTTTGAATTGTGTTATTATGAAAGGCTAACTTCAATCCGTTGCTAAATTGTTAAAAGAAAAAAGTTTTGGTTTTCAATATTATTTCTAATTAACATTGCTTATTTTATATTCAATTAGCAGCTGGTTAAAATAAACTCGATCTAAATAATGCAAATAGAAAGAAGCGAAGCATTTGCGATTGTGCTACGACTATCACTTAGAGAAAGAGAGAGAGAGAGAGAGAGGGAGAGAGAGAGAGAGAGGGGGAGAGAGAGAGAGGGAGAGAGAGAGAGAGAGGCAGAGAGAGAGCACCAGAGAGGCCTTATTGAGAGACATTCTAGCAGATTAGGGCAGCAGTTTCTCCATCTTTTTTTTTTTTTTTTTTTTTGCTGTTATTGAGAGTGTTTTATTGTGATTTCTTATAAATAACTCTAAATATTCTTCGATATCTGAATTTCTACTCAAATAATAATTGCAATTATTGGCAATAATTGTTTTAATGTGTTTTGCTACATTGACATTATCACAAGTTACAAGTTAAGTTTTAATAAGTTATAAGTATTTATTAACCTGATACATACTGAAGCTGTGTACTGTAGCTTACCTGTCACTCAATGCCAATCTAGAACGCCACAATCCAGTTATGTTCTGCTAGTGTTACCACTACCGCGCTGCCACTGCTACTTCACTGGTTGTAAAATGAGTGGCACCAAATGTGTCATATTAGGAAGAAAAGGAACATTAGAAGTGAGCGAAAACAGAAAAAATAAAGTTATTTTTGCCAACATTTTTGCTGACTGAGTTTTAATTTTGTTTCTTCTGTTGCGACTAGAAAAAAAAAAACTAACAACAAAAGTCTTTCATAATTTTCTAATTTTTTTTTTGGGGAATTTCTGCCACTTCTTTACTTGTTTTTTGACATTTCTTTTGGCATTTCCGCTGCTTACTTTAATCGTCAGGAAAACTTTTTTCCCTCGCCTTCTACGGCATCCACTTCTGCTACTTTTTCACATTACTATTAGATACATACACACATGCATATGTACCTACTACTACATACATGCAAACTACTATTACACACACATACATACATACATATATAGTACTATTACGACAAGTACCACTATTACTGTTACTTCTGTTTCCGGGCGCTGAGCTAAACTTTTGATTCTCAGCTCATGTGTGAATTGCTTACGGATATCCGGCGCACTCTACTCATGTGCTTTCGGTATTGGTAAGTTGGTGAGGAAAATGCTGATGATGGTGTGGATGATAGTGTGGATGATGGTGTGGGCTGGTATGGTTGCTCTCCGTTGGTCTTGTTGTTTAGTAATGGTGACTTAAATGCGATTTTTGTAATTTTTACGCAGCAAAAGTTTTACATATTATGACAGCAGTGTTGCCATTTGTCATTTTCATAAATTGTATTAAGCGTACGTTTCTTCAACTTTACCACATGACTATGTATGAATGTGTGTGTGTGTGTTTGTGTGTGCGTGTAGTTGTTGTAAATATGTTGTGGGAATATACACAGAAATATAGATACAGGGTGCGGCAGGTATTATTGACTTAAAACCAAAAATTTTTATATTTTTTTTGTTTTTTGGAAAACTTATGGTATTTAATGAAATCTGTACAGCAAACTGCGTGACATTTAGGCAACACAATAATACGACCAAATCGCCTCTAGCGATTCGATTCTCTGAATGAAACGTTTGCATACCGGAATACTCTGATCCTCATCCATATTTGTAATTACTCTGTTAGTAGCTGCTCTTAGGGAATCAAGCGTGTTATGGGCATGTTTATTAGTCTCGTGTTCAACAACGCCCCATTCGTAGTAGCTCAAAGGAAAACGATCCACGGAGGTAGGTGGTCACATGTTTGGGATTCTCGGACATTCAACTTTGCGTCGTGATGGCTTTGTGAGAAAGAACAGCCCACCCTATACACACACATGCACACATACATACGATTCATGTTTGTGTGTATATGTATGTATAACATTGCTTTGCTGACAAAGAGCGAAATATTGTATTTTATAAATTGGTTTAGTTTTTCACACTAACACACTCACACACTCGCATACATATACACACCCAGAGTCACACTCACAGCACACAAAACTGTTTTGGACTTTTTGAAGTTTGCTGTTTTTTAATTCTTTTTTTTTTTTTTTTTTTTTTGGTTTTTGTTTGTTATTTGAGTGGTTTTTGTTTTGATTTTTTTTTTCATATTTTTGCATTAAAAGTTTTTTCCTTTTTATTTATGTATTTGTTTTTTCCATCCGTTTTTTTCATCCGTTTTTTTCATCCGTTTTTTTTTTTTTCTTCTTTCAGTTTCATTTTTTATTTTGCGGCATATTCTACTTGATTTTCCACTTAAGATTTAAGTGTGTTATATCATTAATCAAAAGTGTGCAAAAGTTTCCTTATTTTTGAAGAGTTGCAGGATAATCTTGTTTTGTGTGTTATTTTTATATTATCATAAAATACCAACATACGGATTTATTTCAAATAATACATGCTTCCTGACAGAGTTGCTTACCATTAACTGTAAACTATAATAGCGAAATCTTGAAAGGCTTTTTCTTCGGTGCTTCCTGTTATGTTGTCAAAAGCGCCGATCTCAAACTTCCAAAAAGGATTACCAAAAACGAGCGAAACTTTAAAAATTAATTGTTTCTATGTCCTCTTGAAAATGTGCCTTCGTTCATTTAATGAAAACTCCTAACATATTTCCAGTTTTCAATAATAATACAATAATAATCGTTTTATATTATCTTAATCGTTTTATATTATTTGTGATATTTCATTTGACAGAAAGAGGTCTAACGAAAAATTTCCAAGATCCACTTTCATTGCAAGAGAGCGCAGCTCAACATTGTGCATGTATGGTAAAAACACATGAACATCTCTCCCTCTCCCTCTCCCTCTCTCTCTCTCTCTCTTTCTCTTTTTTCTTTTCTTGGCACGCTCGTTCCTCAATCATTTGACATAGGAAGAAAGAGAATTTATCCACCACACAACAAATAAGTGGTTACATTCAGTGTTGCCAGAGTTTTGTATTCGATTCTATTCCACTAACTTTTTCTTTGTTGTATAACCTTATAAAATTGTGATTATATTTAATCCCATAATCAAATTTAAGTTTCGAAAACAATACTACTACTTTTGATCAGTAACAAACGTTATTAACAAAATTCTTAACACATTCAGCAGTGTGAACACTTCTTCAGGAAAGACTGAGTACAAATAAGAATGGCTTTTTATGAAATCTCCAATTTTGTCTACCAAATGCCAACCATATAACTTGATTAAGTCTAGAGATCAAAAGAGTTTTCTAAACTCGTCGTCTATCTTTTATTTATTCAAATATAGGTATCGATGGTTAATCCCAGAGATGTGTTAAGTGCAATTTTGTATGAAAGTCAGGTTTCTCAGGCCTTCAGAATGTTACCTAGTATGTAGCACACAGCTCTCGCAAGTGACTAACCACTAAAAGTAAAGAAAGGTTCCTATAAAATAAAAAAATAAAAAATAATAATTTGTGTAGGTTGCTAATGATTTTAGTAGGTTGATTCTTTGATGGAAAACTACTTTTACTGATGTATAGGGTGATTTAATCAAAAAAAAAAGACACAAAAAAAGTAAAATATTGTGTGCAATTTTTATCTGAGTCAATCAATCAATTAAATGTATACGAGGTTTGATCAAAAAATACCCGTTATTTTCAAATTTCGTTAGTTACGTATGTTCGATTTTCGCATTTTTTTTCTGTTATGTTGGTACACATGTCTGTTATATATGTTGGCAATACCAACCATTTTGGATTGTCAGTTTATTTTTGACAGATAAAAAGATTAGTCGTGTTTCGGTGTGCTCTTCGATTTTTTACTATTCGAAAAAATGGATTAAAGAAACTGTATTCAGTTTTGTGTAAAAAACGAAATTAAATGCGCAAGGACATTTGAAATGTTGACTGTGGCCTTTGGCCTTTGGCGAGTCTACTATGAGCAGAACACAAGTTCAATTGTGGTATAACCACAACGGTTTAAGGAAGGCCGAGAAGATGTCAATGACGATGCTCGTCCTGGTCGCCCGAGCACGTCAACAACCGATGAAAACATTGACGCAGTGAAGAAAATGATTTTGGATATTCGTCGAATCATTATCAGAGAGGTTGCTGATGATGTTGGCATATCGTTCGGCTCATGCCAAGCAATTTTTACGGATGTTTTAGGCATGAAACGTGCGGCAGCGAAGATTGTTCCAAAATTAAATGCTAAATTTTGAGCAAAAACAACGTCGCTTGTGCGTAAGTTTTTGGCCAAAAACAAAACCGTTATAATGCCTCAACCACCGTATTCACCGGACTTGGCCCCCGCTGACTTTTTCCTCTTCCCAAAACTGAAGACACCGATGCAAGGAAAGCGTTTTGCTACGATTGAGGAGATAAAAAAAAAATCGAAACAGGAACTGTTGGCGATACCAAAAAGCGCGTTGCAGAAGTGTTTCGAGGATTGGAAAAAACGCTGGCATTAGTGTATTATATCTGAGGGGGATTACTTTGAAGGGGACAAGATAGTTGTTGATGAATAAATAAATACTTTTTGAAAAAATTTAAAATAACGGTTATTTTTTGATCATACCTCGTATGTTAACCATTTGCGACAAAACAGAACTCGAAATCATCAAACAATAACCAGAAATGAGCTTCGTTGCTGGATACCAAAAAATGGTCGAAGTACAAGAAAAATGTCGGTAATGAAATTCAATAATTTGTAAGCGTGTAAGTCCTTCCATGATGAAAAGGCGTTGCCAAAAATTATACACTGAAACACCAAGCAGCAATAAAATCACACTTTATAAGTAGGTACATAATAACGGTTCTCATTATGGCTCAATGAATCAAAAGCAGTGCTATCGAGGGCTTCCATATTGACACAAAACGTACCAGATTTGTCACCATTTTGCTAAAAATGACACCTTTCATTTTTCAATGCGGCACAAGGAGCCAAAAATTTGAATTTTTAATTTTCCCGGCGAATATTTTAAATTGCGTTGCTTGTATTTTTGTACAAATTAAGTGCTTTGCAGTTAAAAGAAATAATCTGTTTTTTGTTTTGTTTTGCTAATTGCATTTTTGTTTTCAAAAAGGGGATTTTCTGTTTCCAAAATTGAAAATGAAGGTAGTTTAATCTTTGTTTTATAAATTAAATAAGTGGATAAAGTAATTTTAATTTAATTAGAAATAAATGGCACTTTTCATTATTTGGCACTTCGTGGCACCTTTTCATCCCTGAAATGACACTTTTTACCCAGAAAAAAAAGTTGGCAGCCCTGGTGCTATCTATCCAAAAGCATACAAATAAATTTTGTGTCTGTATGAAACGCTCGAAGAGAGCTCGTTCTAAAAGAGAATTCCCAGTATGTCGTACACTGGGAAAATTGAGATGAATGATGATTTTTTTTTTTTAAAATATTTTATATGACACGATCAATAATGCCCTTCTAAAAAAGTTTAGTTGCGCGTCTAATTTCATAATGGCCAACCAAACATTTGGCTTCCCATAAATCTTTTTAAATAAATAAAATCTTGTTTTCCAATTTATACTAAGCATTCTCCAAGTGTATTCACATCAACTGAGCGCGTGTATTCCTATCAACGACCGCTAGCGTCGGTGTGAAAGCACGACAGCAATTGCCGTATACATGAGAAAACACGAGAGAAAAGCAACCGGCAGAGGGAGAATATATCAATTTATCCATCGCACAACGAATGCATAAGTAATAATGGCTCTCATTGCCACTCTCTGAATTCAAAGAGTCTTAGTCCCATTTACACCTTTCAAAAATTACAAGTTTCAAGTTTTGCTATTTTCTTTTAAACTTTATTATCCTTCTCTTCAACTATCTCAAAAATTAACGATGAAGTCTGGCATGGTGTGAATGGGGACTTACGAGGCGACGGACAGCGGAGTTACTAGTGATTATTCCCGGTATAAATTCACCTCAGTTTGTTTCTTTCAGAAAATATATATATTTTTACTGCAAGAGAATTTAGCTTTCGGAGAGAGCTGAATTGTAATTCTTTTAAGTGAAACAACAACAAAATGGCATACTTACCTTTTTCATTTTCGCCTTCCTCTCTTACTTACTTAAATTTTAATACTTTTATTTCCTCGCTCGCATTGCAGTAACTATTGTGGTGACTTGCACGGGCACACCCCCCGTGTACATTCATTCTACCTTTGCGAGAATCAATGTTTTACTTTTTTTTGCAATGCAGATATTGAAGAATCTTAAAAAAATATATTTATAGTGAAATATGAAAACAATAACCACACTCGCTTTTCGCATCTGTGACAATAAACAAAATACACACTTAACTAAAACTAAACTGAAATGCAGAAAATTTATTTATCTCTAGAGCAGCAATTCATTTATATTATTTCATTTTGCATTCAGGAAATAGCGAAACTTGCGTCAATTTAACAACGAGTAAAATAAACTGGAAAGAAAAATAAAACAAAAGATATATGAAGAAAAAAAAAGAAAAGCAAAGAGAAAAAAACGGTGACACTTTTTAAATAATTCATAAAAAGTGCCACTTTGCCATTTCGGGAAATTCATCTTTATTTGATGCTTACTATTTGTTTTCTCTCTCTTTCTCTCCTTCTGTCGCTACCTCTCTGTCAGTCTCTGTTTGTATCTCTGCATCTCTTTCAATGTTACTTTTATCCCTTTCAGTGGGTGGGTTGGAGGACGAATGCGCCAAACAATCAAAAGTTATCGTTACCGCTGCATCAAACAAAAAGAAAAAAAATCAAAACGGAAAAGCATTACTTACTGTAGAAATAAAATAATAAAATTCAAATGTTTAAAGGGCAAAAGTATAAGTAAGTAACAAATAAAAAAATGAAAATGAAATGAAGGCATTGCATTAAACTATAAAATGTTTGTGCGGAAGTTCCAATTACATTTGAAAAGAACGTATGACTTCCGATGATGACTCCAATTGTGGTGATGGTAGCAGCAGGGCGAGAGGAGAGCAACTGTAGTAGTCGGAGATATGACGACGACGACGACGACGACGACGACAAGGGCAGTGACATCGACATTGATGAGGACGTTGTTGAGGATGATAGCTAGTATATAATGATAATGACGAGGATGCTGGTGAAAATGATGATGAGCATGATGCCTGTGATGGCTGTTGTCAACAAAACGCGCTTGAAATTTTGATGAGCATGACACTGTAAATGTTTGAGATCTCTGTTTTAATGTTGTCTGGTTTTTTTTTTAAGTTGAAGTTGAATTTAATATAATTCGTTTAAGGTCATATATTTAAAATAAAGGTATTTAGTTGATTAGTGGTCGCTGTGGCGTAGTGGTAGTGCGTTGGACTGCTGCGCAGAGTGTCCGGGGTTCGAATCTCGGCACAGGCCAAATCAAAAAGTAGATAATATAATTTTTCTATGCGGCACCACCTCTTGGCAGGCAATGGCAAACCTACAAGAGTAAAAATTGCTATGAAAAGCTTTTCACTTCGCCGTTCGCATTCGGATTCGGCATTAAACTGTAGGTCCCTTCCATTCATGTACAAATATAACACGCACAACATGAGTGGATGCGAAAAGCTCGGCCTAGGCCCTCCATGGGCTATTGTGCAATTAAAAGTAAATTTAGTTGATAAATTTTGAATGCAAATCATATTTATTAACTAAACAAAAACAAAACACAAGCAACACAAAAAGTCACTAATACCAAAACAGAATACATGCAGCGCTGAAAATCACGTCAATTTGAGTTTTACATAACGAGAGAGTAAATTTGAGGTTGTGCATAACCTAAACATTCGCATCTCACTCGCCCTCTCTTTTTCATTTGGCTCCCAGCTCAATCGTTTTTATATACCAACAACAGCACGAATTGGAAAGTAGGTGTGCTTGTGATATTTCTCTCTTTCTCTCTCTCTCTCTCTTTTTTCATTCCGTTCCATGCAGAGGTTATTTTTACATAACAACAAGAACATGACTAGAGGCTGCCATTTTTGCTCTCATCACTGAAATTTGAGATATTCTAATCTAAAAGAGCAAAAAAATTTACCTTTTTCAGCTATCGGAATCATTTACAGTGTAGTTCAGTCAAAAGTTTCGCAGGTATTTAGCTACCATATTCAATAGAAAATAGATACTGAAATAAAAGTTAAGCGCAGGTACTTCCCATATATGATCTCATTCTGTATGTCAAGCCCAAAACAAGGGGACAGAAAGTGAGTGTCAGCGTGTAAGCGTTATTTCTTGTGTGTTGCAGAGAGCAAAGAGGAAAACATTAGTGGTCGACGGCAAGCGAACAGCTCACAAAATTGCGGCGGGCGATGGTAACGGCAATCCAATCTTCTGCCATTTTGATTTGGAAATCATTATTGACATGAAAAATTTATATAAATATAATTTCTCATTTCTTCAATTTGCTTCACGCTCAAATCCTTTGCTTTGAAATATTACTTAAATTTACAATCACAACGCAGCTCGACGGCGGTTGAGACGACGCCACCGCTGCAATTCTATGCCATTTCAAAAGATTTAGTAACTTTAAATTTGGGAACTAATGAATAAAATGGACAAGAACACCAAATTTATAGAATCTTTAATTCAAGGTAATTGGATTCTAGAAAGTCAAATGGGTCTATGTGCCAAAGAAACGAGTTTTTTGATTACTTGAACATTTTTCAATTATTTATAGAGCCTCTTAATATCCAAGCAGCATTATCTAATATCCTATCCAACAGAGCATCTCGTTTTGTTTCTATTAAAGTGTTTTGGCACTTATACCCTTTCAGGCTTTCAACTACTCGCAGTCTAGCATTTTAAGCACTCATTCACCAGACATCTCCACCTTGACTTTTAACATTAAAATTGTAATCAAACTTTTCTTATATTCTTTATCTTTAACGTACTTCAACACTTGCCCACTTGCTCGTAACTCCCTTCACTCGCCCAAAAAATATAAACGCAAAAAAAAAACTGAACAACATTAACAAATTTACATCCTCATTTGCTACAGAACCCAAAAGAAAGTGCGAAAAAATTACTAGTAAAACTGTCACACCAATGGAAAATGCAAATGACTGCAATTTCACTGCAACAAAACTTTATTCCTTATAATTATTTCTTATTTTTCACACTGTTACTATAAAAATAACCAAAGTCTTTCCACAAGTTTGTTGCGTAGTTTTTTTCGAGTGATATTTTTTCAGAAATAAATTTGTGTTTTTACTTGCGTGATTTGTGAAAAAGTTTTCATAAAAAGCAGGGAAAGATATTAACAAATAAAAAAGAGTATCTATAGAATATTAAAAAAGTGTAGAAAAAGAAATTGTTGCTCCTTTTTCTCCATACTGTTGGTTGTTGTTGTTGTTGTTGTTGTTGCAGTTGCTGTGAGAAAAGCATAAAACTTTCAATGATATTTTCTTTTCCACTAACACAACGATACTAAAGTTTTTCGGTGGTTTATTTTTTATTCAAACACATTTGAAAGTGTGACATAACAATAAAAGAAAGTATAAGGATCGGAGAAAAACTATACTAGTAGATACTTTATTCATTCCTTTTGCTAATTGACAGTAAATAGCGTAATAGAACGGAGCGTAAGTGAGGGAGCAGCAAGTTCAGAGATAACATAACGAAAAACTAGAGGGCAAACAAAAAATGCTGTCATTATTTTGTGTCATGCAGCACTATGCAAAAAAGTGCTTTACTTCCATATCAGAAATCAGCAAGTAGAAAGTATTCAAAAATTTTTCCTTTTTTCTTTTTTTTCATTTGTGCTTATATTAGACCATGCTTTCTGATAAAATTGCTATAAAATCTAGTATAATTATTGTTCATATTAGCATATTCTAATATTATTAAAAGAGATAGTTTTCGAACTGCACTGCGGAGCGTATGAGTGACATGTAATTTCGATGCGTAGAAAACAAACCAGTTATCTACATATGCTTATTAAGCAAAAACTAATTATCTAATAAACCGATATTAAGTCTGAAACTATACAGTAAATGAGTGCTTTTAAAAGTGTACGTCAAAGTCTGTATACAAAATAAATAAAAACAATATCGTTTGAATTGTATGCAATTACAATGAATGTCCTTTTTTCTGTTAGTTTGTTGTGAAGCGGCCACGCTGAACTGCTTCAGTTGCAAAATCTTTGACCTTGTACTATAGCATCGACATTAATTGTAATTGTGCATTTGACATTTTTGAATTTGTTTTGTTTTGGTTTGTTTTTGTGCGCTGCTATTATAATTTTTAAGTACCACTACAAAATGAATGAGTTCAAAATGGCTTTAAAAATTTATTTGAATAAAAAGTTGTGAAAAAATAAGGAAAAAATTGCAGCTATCATCATAAAAAGGGAAAATAAAAAAATTCAAAACGAAAGGGGAAGGAAAGAAACGAAATTGAGAGGTACAACTGTAATTTTTAAATTATTTTACTGTGGTGTACAAACTTTAAAGCGGAAAGTGAAATTTCCTGAAACGAATTACGTGAATTTCCAAGATGGAAATCCCCTCCTCCCCTGCCTGCGAGCGGGCAGGGGAGGAGGGGGTATCGATCATATACATGTCTGTATGTGTGGAGAGTTCAAATAGTTAGGAGAAAAGCAGCAACATGCTATTTTTTTCAATAAGTTTGAATTTACACGCGTTAAGTTTTTCATGACGATATGTTTTTTGTAGGCAAAAGGGTCAGACAACAGATGCAGGGGTTAGCTTCATAACAAAGAGAAAGAAATGAGAGATATTAAAAATATGAGCATTCAAATCTGAGCATCTGTAAGTCCACACTAATAACATTACACTTAGAGTGTAAAGTCCTCATGTACACTTTTCAAAACTTGAACGTTATGTTTTGATTTTGTTGGAGAGAAGGTTGGCCAAAATAGTTGTGGGCGGCAAGTTCAATACCAAAACTTGACGTTCAGTTCTTGCAGTTTTACTTAGTTGTTATTGTTTTCTCTCTATTTTCCATTCTCTCTCTCTAATTTTCTTGGTTGTATAATTTACTCACGATTTGCATCGAACAGTTATGCATTGTTGTTTTCTTCCACTTTCAACAACAGATAACATATAAAAGAGATAAAATAATGTGGGAGAGTGTGTCTTAGGGAGCTCACACCTCGTAAGAGAGAGAAAAAGAGTAAAATAAAATACACCTCAGCCGTGCTTTTAGGCATTAGTGAAAATATCAACAACAATAGAGTACGTGCAAGAGGGATAGGCCAATAGACATTACTTACGTTTCTGTCGTTGGCATTGTAGTCCCTTGCGGGTTTAAGCCTGTCCCAAAATACTATAAACCTTCATTCATCTCGATCTGATGCTTTGCACCTCCAATTGCGAGTTTCCAACTTGCAGATGTGGTCGTCTTGCACCGAGTCGAATAACCTTAGCTTCTGTCTGCCGCGAACTCCAGCGTTTAATGGGTTGCCTAATATCATCTTACAGGCCGAATAATTTTTCTCCATTTTAAACACATGACCAAGTTCGTCGCAGGCGCTGACATATAAGAATGTGTTGTTATCGTCATGTGGTTGCATCTTATTCAGCCGGAACAACTCTTCACCTGATGAAGTCAAAGGCCAAGCATCTTCGCTGTACAGGACCATAGGTAGTGTAAGTGATTTGGACAGCTTGATTTTAGTTCTTAGTTCCTCTGGCTGTCATTCTCGGTCTTATTACTTTGCTCAAGCCAAACAAGCAGCGTTTGGCGAGCATAATTCTGCGCCTTAATTCCATCGGTGAGTCGATTTTGATTGATCGTTTATCTTAAAAACATAAAATTTATTTGAGTTCATTATTTATAATTTTTTGAATATTATACCTACAATAATGTAGGTAAATAAAGTAAATATTATACAAATTTAAAGGTGCCAACGGCTTAAGAAGTTATTAAGAAATGATCCCAACAATGCAAAATCTATTACTTTGCAATGGGTATTTCTTTATACATAAATAATTCAAATGGTTAAAGTTGATGTTATGGTAGAAAATGAAAAATTTGTCATTCACATTTACATTTTTCACTTGTTTCCAAAACTACGAAATACAACATTTTGTATTTCTTTTCCACCTCATTCAGTCATTAGTTACTGAAAGTATTGTGTATATCTTTTAAATATTTGAAGTAAATTAATTACTTACTTACTTACTTAACTGGCACTGCAACCGACGATCGATCTTGGCCGCCTCTACAAAGCTTCGGAAGATACTCTTTTAGAAGATAGTGCCAGAGATGTCGATGTTCGCAGCTCGAATTATTTTCTCCAGCACAAGGTTAAAGAAGTCGCACGATAGGGAGTCACCTTGTCTGAAACCTCTTTTGGTATCAAATGGTGCAAAGAGGTCTGTCCCAATCTTCACTGCGCTGGTGGTGTTGGTCAGTGTCATTTTGCAAAAACGAATGAGCTTTGCAGGGATACCAAAATCAGACATTGCGGCGTACAAGTGATCCCTAATCGTGCTGTCGAAGGCGGCAGCGGCTTTATAATCGACAAATAGATGATGGGTGTCGATCTGTTTTTCTCTGGTCTTTTCCAGGATTTGGTGTAGTGTGAATATCTGGTCGATGGTGGATTTACCAGGCCTGAAGCCACACAGACAAGGTCCAATCAGTTTGTTGACGATGGGCTTCAGTCTTTCGCACAGTACGCTCGATAGAACCTTATATGCAATGTTAAGAAGGCTTATCCCACGGTAGTTGGCGCAGATTGTGGAATCACCTTTCTTATGGATTATGCAGAGTACGTTGAGGTTCCAATCACTTGGCATGCTTTCATTGGACCATATACTGCATAGAAGTTTATGCATGCGTTTTTTGAGCTCTTCGCCTCCGGTCTTAAACAACTCAGCAGGCAGGCCATCTGCACCTGCAGCCTTATTGTTTTTCAGCCGAGCAATGGCTGTTAAGACGGCGGTATTTCAACGCCGTCAGTGATTGGGGTTTCCGGAGTGGATTCCGTAGTGGCGGGATTATTGCCGTCATCGCCATTAAGCAGCTGCGAAAAGTGCTCCCTCCATAATCTCATTATGCCCTGGATATCTGTCACCACATTTCCGTCTTCATCCTTGCAGGAAGAGGCCTCGGTCTTCAAACCATCAGTCAGGCGTCTTATTCTTTCAAAGAATTTTCGGACCTCGTTCCTGTTCCGCAACATTTCGATATCATTGAACTGGCGTCTTCCTTCATCTCTTTTCTTGCGCCTTAACAGACTTTTCTCCTCCCTCCTCAACTTTCTGTATCGCTCCTTAGCAGCTCGCGTTGCAACTGGCTGCAGGGTGGCTCTGTAAACAGCGTTTTTTGCGTCAGTAGCATCGCAACACTCTTGGTCGTAGCACATATTTCTCCGTCGACGGTGGTACCAGCCTAGCACCTCTTCGGCAGCCGTACGCATAGAGCGGGAAATGTGCGTCCACTGCGCGCATATATCATCAAGTTGAGGGGTGTTTTGCGATAGGAGGAGTGCTAGTTGGTTGGCGAAGACCTCGGCTGTCTGTTGTGTAAATTAATTACAATGTAAAATAAATGGAAACTTTTGTTGTCCATTAAAATTTAAATACGAGTATGAATGCTGGCGGCTTTCACTTTTAACCTAAAATAAAATAAATTATTAATTACTTAAAGCCATAGTTGGAAAATAAAATCAGATAGAATCAGAAATACATACAAGAAGACTACTAAGGCAACTACACACATACAGAGCCACACATATACTTGTAAACATATATTGGTATATGTTGAGATGTAGAACCAATGCAGTTTCGAAAACGACGACATTGAATTACATAATGCCAGAAATAATTATTCTTATGAATATAGTATGCAAATTCTGAAATTATGCACATAAATTTCCAGGATTAATAGTTTTTTGTATGACATTGACGTTGACGATGACGACGACCACGATGACGACGACGACGATACTGCTGCATTGTATGTATGAGTGTGTGTGTGCGTATGTGTGATGCTGATGGCATTTACAGTGCTTCTACTGTACATAACTTCCACTGCTGCCAGCAAATGTACAGAAATGTGACAGATGCTGAAGACTTCAAGAATTCTATAGGCAATATGAGCCCATTGGTTATGAAGGCAATGCCAGATATGCAATAAGAACAAAAGTGAGAGAGAGTAGAAGTGAGAGAGAATTGGGTGAGATTGTGAGAGAGGGCGACGTAAATGTATTGCACACTAACAACAATGATATGTGAGTGCACATGCATTTATGCAAATACTATGTATCAAGGGCGTACTAAAAGGGGAATATGGCGTTTCGGGATTTTTCAATTAATAATACACACATACTATATACAATTTGTTAGTAATGTTAATAAAACGCTTTTAATTGTTTGAATTAAAGCTTTTCAATTCTTACTCCGCCCTGTGGTTCGATTCTGAGTACGTCCCTGTTCTGTATGTATGTACATAGCTTAAGGATTTGTTGCTTTACGTCGGCGTCGCTATTGTTGTTGCCATTGTTGGCATTGTGCCTTTCCGGGCTTATAAGCATAATTCATTTCTCTAGTGATTGATTTCCATTTTCAAGTGATTCCTGATTTGTCAGAATGCGCTTACATATGTACATGTAATAATATTGAAGTACTAATCTCTAACAATATTGAATGTTTTTTTTTTTATATATATATTTCTGGCTTAAAAGTTTAAATTAATAGAAATATAACAAATATAAATATTTATTATTATTAATTCAAAAAGTTTTATTGTATTTTATGCACAGGTAAATGTTATTAATGCCCAAAGCAATAGTCTATCTTTTTCTATCTCTCGTCTCTCTTCCTGTGTGTGTAAAAACATTTTTGTTCATAAATAATATAAAAATTGGGTTTCTAATCAAAAATTTAGTTATTGTGTATTATTGTAATGTTTTAGTGTTCTCCTGTAGAAAATATGTAAACATTTTTAAATGAAATTGTTTAGCTTTTTTATAAATTTCTTTAGCCAAATCAAGTTTCAGCCTTAAGAATTCATTAGATAGCAATTTTTGTTATAATTTATTTAACTTACAGTGAATAAACTCAACTTAGGGTGATCTTAAAATTCACTATTGCCATAACAAGCAAAGGTTTACATATTTAACGTAAAGACTAACTCTAAAATGATATGAGTGCATACCCGTCCAAAGTTCCTAATAAGGAAATATGTCTTCTTTATGCTATGCACTTCCACACAAACACAGAAGCCGTCAACCGAAAAGAAAAGGAAGAAAGAAAACAAAGAAAAAAATGTTAGCAATGAAAATGAATAATATTGTTGTATTTCCTTACGGTATCATAATTTCATAATCCATTACCAACACAAATACAAGAGAGCAGAAGAGCGCGCGAGAAAGTGAGAGAGAGCGCCAGAGCTAACGTACTCTTGACGATGGTATGTATAGTATGCATACATATACATACATACGAGTAAGTACAAGCAACAATGTATGCAGACACTCATTGTATTCCACCATACAACACAAATCCCTGCAGAGCTCCTATGGAGTAAATTAGACTGATTATGGTAAATAATGATGTAGACAAAATTTACAAAAGATATAAAAAGTAAGTAAAGTAAGAAAAAACAAAAGAAGAAGCAAGCTTATTATTACAACAACATCAACAAAATAAAGAAGTGAAAAAGTAATAAAAATACACAGCAAATATATCGAAAAAATAAACTTTTCTCACTTCGACCTACACCGAGTAGGAATTTAAGCTAAACCAAAACAAACAACAAAACAACAAAAAAAAAAAAAAGGAAATAAATATGCAAACATAAAAATAAAAAATAATGTAAATGAGAAGAAAGAACAACAACAACAACAACAACATCAACAACAACGATAGAACTAACAACGTGTGGCTGAAAATTTTGTACTTATTTCGTACTCACACAACGCAAACATAAGCGTTCTTACATACAATCACGACCGCCAAGTGCGAGGGTGCTGAGAATTGGGTGAAATGTGAAAATAAAAATTACCTTAAACGCGACGCGGTTTTGTTTTACTACTATGGTGAAGGTGAAGAGAGGAAAATAACAACAAAATGGAAAAACGGCATGAGTGCAATTTAGTTAGATTATTATTGTCGTTATTAAGTATTATAATCATGTCTTTTTTTGTGTGTGTTTGTATGTGTATGTGTATGTGTGTGTCAGTGTGTATTTGTGTCATTTGAAGACAGTTGATCTTTGAAATGAATATTTACTTAAAAAACGTAAGTTCGGTTAGGCTTGAATGCATCACACCCAACAACATCCGGAGACCGAGAGACGGTTTCGAACCCAGACTGAAAGTGTTTGATATTCAAAGAAAGTATGAAAATACACATTTTTTTTTTATTTTCATCGCCTTTAAACTACTAATAAGTTTTATTCCAGTTTATTGCCGGATTGAAGGAGAACCTTTCTTTGGATTGAAGGAAAGCGAATGAAAATGAATCAAAATAAATAAAAACAACAGAAAATAGATAAAATGATGAATGAAATAAATGGGAACGAAGTACCATAAAAGGAAAAAGAATGGAAATGAATGTAAACGAATAAAATTGAAGAGAAATGAATGTAAATGATTGACAATGAATGGAATTGATTGAAAATGAATAGAAATGAATGAAAAAGAATGAATGAATCTGATTGAAAATGAATGAAAGTGAATGAAAAAGAATGAAAGCGAATGGAAATGAATAGAAATCAGTGAGTGAATCACACGCACAACATGAGTAGATGCGAAAAGCTCAGACTAGGCTTTCCATGGGTTGTTGTGCCGTTCATTAAAAGGAAGAAGAAAAAGTGAGTGAATCTGAAATTAATGAAAATGAATGAAAATTTTCAGAAATGAATGAAAATCAATAGATATGAATGAAAATTAATCCAAATTAATGGAAAGGATTTACAATGAATGGAGATAATTGAGTGTGGTCGCTGTGGCGTAGTGGTAATGCGTTGGAGTGCTGCGCAGAGTGTCCGGGGTTCAAATCTCGGCACAGGCAAAATCAAAAAATTAAAAAGTAGAAAAAATAATTTTTCTACACGGCAATTTTTCCACCTCTTGGCAGGCAATGGCAAACCTATATATATGCTATGAAAAGCTTTTCACTTCGCCGTTCGGATTCGGCATTAAACTGTAGGTCTTTTCCATTGTCCATGTACAAATATAACACGCACCACATGAGTGGATGCGAAAAGCTCGGCCTAGGCCCTCCATGGGCTGTTGTGCCATTAAAAGTAAAGTAAGTAAGTAAGGAGATAATTGAAAAAAAATGAAAGTTTATTAAAAATTAATAAAAATTATTATATAGGAATAATTAAAAATTAATAAAGGTGAATGGAATTTAATGGAAACAAATGCAAATGAACAAAAACAAAAAATTATTAAAAGAAAATGTACAAAAATTATGTTGATACTGAATGGAAATGGACACAAATTAATGATAGCAAATAAATGTGAATGATTAGGAATGAAAATGAATGAATCGTTTCACGACAAAAGTTAGCATATACATACTATCTATTTAAATAGAGAGTGATTAAGTTATGAATGCCCTAAATCTGATTGGAATGATTTCAAACATTTAAGAAGGCATAATCAAAATGTGTAACGTGCAAAACGCTGCAAGTTCGATCAAGTTACGTATGTAGGTTTCCAGTTTCAGGTAAAGCCAAACCCAACAAACCAAATCCCTTGTGGAGGTTCAAATTAATGCTGGTTCATATATTTAACCTTTCTAAGATGTGGCATTAAAGAGGTGAAAGTAAGTATTAGTACAGTTTTTGTGGTTAATCGCATAGACCTGGGATTTCACAAAACCCCAAAGAATCGCATGATCTTGGTGATTCGGTCTGGTAATCATTGCTCCAATAAATCGATTGTAAGATGCGCGTTGTGGCAGGTTGCCTCGTCCAGCTGAAACCTGTTATCGTCCAGATCCATACCGTCCAGTTGAGGCCACAGGTACTCCTTTATCATGTTCTTGTAACGATTGGCATTCACACTCACTGCATTCCCGGCCTTTTTGCACAATTTGATAACGTGTCGTTCCTTTGTGTAGCGCTCCATTTTTAATAATTGGAGAAATCATAGACCATGGCTATTAAATTTCAGACATGCCAGTTGCACAGGAAAAAAATTGCTTCACTCTCATTGTCACACCTTTTACATGCAATATCTATCTGCCGAGAATACTGATACTGAATATGGTGAACAGGTGAACGCGAGAATGTGCCTGCAACTTTCAAGCGGTAGCGGTATCAAAAACCAAAAGCAAAAAAAAAGAACAACAACAAATGTAAATGGTGATCTTGGCATTAAACGCTCATAAGCTGCTGAGAGATATGTAAATGCAGTGGGGGGGGTGGAGGCACAAATTAAATATTCCTACACACATATGCACATATACATACGCATTCAAATTTGTGCATGCAGCTCCGTCTGCGTATGAAATTTATTGCAGCATACAGTTATTTAAATTTTGCTGGAGAATCGAGAGACATGGATGCCACATGCTGTATGTTGTTGTTCCATCTGATGTTGTGGTTGGTAATTATGGGCGCGTTAATATTTACAGGCAGCACCACCTGCTACGCATTGGTGTGCCATGTTTTGTGGATGTGTGTGTGCGTTGGTGTGCGTGACAGTGTTCATCCTCCCAGGTTAGCATTAACTTTAATATCAGATATAAAAGATTTGTTTTATAAGTTGATAAATTAGAAATGATTGTGAATGCAATCTGAGAAAGAGTCTTTTTATACAAATTCTGAAGTGAATTCTAAAACGTTCTCTTTTGTATGACATGGTCGGGAAAAGATAATTACGTATTTAAAATTAATCAAACCTTAATTTAATTCATTTTCTGTGTTACTTTTGTGAAGCATGTGGGAACATAAAGGGGAAAAATGCTTAATGCATTTCATTTGAATTGCATTTGACGATGTAGGAATGCTTCCTATCTGCATCGGAAAGAGTCGCATAAGATGTGCATTGAAGGAAAGTAAATATCATTTACTTTACCCTTTTTCACATTAGAGATTTACTCTAATGAAATTTGCCATTTATTTAATATTTACATACATAAATTCATTCAACACTAGAAACAATTCACGAAAACACCTCCACATTCATTGAAATGTATGTATGTATGTGTGTATATTTGCATGCAAATTTAGTACACAAATACCACATAACATTGATATTACAATAATTCCACTTTGTAGCGGTTAAAACCCAGTGAAAGTTACACTGATTGTAATTGCATTAAACTACTAAGTATCATACCCATAGTCAATTATGTAATTGCATCGTTTCAGTGTGTTAAACTGTTTTGCCATTCATTCATTACATCATTAAAGTAGCATGAGTAGTATAGTCTTAAGAGACTATACATTATCAAATATGAAGACAGAAGAATGAACTGATACCTTTTGAATGAGAATCATTTATGTTGTAAGTGAGCTTAAACAGTTTGTTTACTGGGTATAATTCAGTTGTCAGTGAAATTATTTATACATATATATGTACTCAAATTCTTTGGTACTACTCACACTGTTAATCATTAAGAGAGCGCCAAACACACCTACTTTCTCTCAAGTGTTTTTCTTGTTGTTGCTCTTTTGCTACTGCATTGCTGCTGCTAATGACGCTCAGTGTTTTTCTGCCACTGTAGCTGTTTTTGTTGTTACCATTCTGATTGCAGTTGTTGTTGTTGTTGTTTTTCATGACTAGCAATTAGCTATTAGCTTACGCACATTTATCTACCTCTTTACTCGCAAATACACAAATACAACAATGATATGTAAGAGTTGTCATTAAATGTAAACCTTACTCAAGTTTTAATGTCTTCAAAGAGTTGTTGTTGTGTTTGCTCCTGTAATAGCTATTATTGTTGTATTTTAACTGTTGTTGCTAAATTTCTTCCTATTCTAACTTTCTCATTTTTCTTCAGTACTGCGCCTCTGCTGTTACTTAATGCGCTGCTGCTGCGGCTGCATTAATTTTGGTTGAATTGTGTCGTTGTTGTTGTTGGATTATGTTTGTTGTTATATTTATGCAATAACTACCAGCGCCGATGTTTGTTAATAGCGATTATGCAAATTTCTACGAATGAATGAATGAATGTACTGACGGAAAATGGACGGAAAATGGACGGGAAAACTTTGAATAATTCTAATTTTATAACTATACAATTGCTTTCGCTTTATTTCACCTCCTTTACATTGTTGTAGCTGCTGTTTTTAATGCATTTTGTTAACTTGTGTTTTATTTAATTTTTATTTTGTATGTCGGCTATCGTGAAGCATGGTGTAAAAAACACGAAGCCATTCAAATTCATGACTTATTTCGGTGGTGAGCGAAGGAGATTTTACATCAAATTGCAAGTGCTTAATTAAATTTTATTATGAAACATGATAATAAGTTTGAATTTAAGTGTTAAAAATGGTTTCATTTTCTTTTTTGTTGTTATCAATACTTCCCACTTCAGCGTGTAGCAGAAATATTATAATATACATTATGTGCACATTTTCTCAAAAATATTTCAAATTAAATTTCCGCAATTCACTTTAAATTTGAAATTATGAAAACTGTTTTCATTATCTCTCAGTATCTCAGTATGAGAGAGCCGAAAAGTAGGTGCATATGAGGAATAATAAGGTGAGCCAACTACTGCAAAAGCAAACTAATTTGAGTCCCCGTGCTAGCAGTACTGGATATTTTCCTATATCGCAGTAAGAAGAAATCATTGGGAAGTAAGGAAAAAACGACTTCACTTTTCAGTTTCCTATACCATAAAATAAGATTACCAAAGATTGTTGTTATCTGACTGATTCATTCATGAGTTCATCCAAATTCTCAGTTTGCTATATTCCATTTTCCCCGCTCTCTCTCACGCTCTTTCGTTGATTTGAATCGCAAGCCTTGTGTATAAGTATAACCCGAATGACTAACCGATTTTTGTTCTCAGTGGATGTTCGGCTTCGGTCAGAGTTTGCTAGGTTAAGTAATAGGTAGCGTAAAAGTAATTCAGCGAAATTTTCATTTATGATGCGAGTTTGCAATTGTTTCAATCGGATGATTTCCATAAGCTAGTTCTTACTTGTCTATGAGGCACCAACGCTTCTACTAATTTTTGGTGAATTTATCTCAGTTACCTACTTTTATTTTAGGTGGGTATGTACTTTCTGTTAAGTACGTCGGTTGTTCTGTTGGTTTTCTTGGTCAATCCGTAGCAAATGATTCAGCTTTCCATATAATTTGGCTCGGTGACATGTTCGGTTTATGGTTCGGCTTTTTACAAAAAAATATGTTTTGATTTTGCCAATAAGTTTTTCCTTTTGTAGTCGATTGTAGTGCCAACTTTTGATGGTTCTTCTAGGTTTGTACTGTGATGACTTCTTCTGTTTAATATAAGGATGGTTATTGCTCCGCTGAGTCTGTGCAGGGTCGGAAGCAGAACTAATTCTCCTCCATCAACTATATGTATAGTGCGGATTACCGAAAATGTTCTCGAAAAAAGAGCCGCATCTGGCAGCCATAGAGCCTTTTGAGCAAGTGTTCAATCCGAACCCACACAATACTCCGTAGTTACCGGAGTTACTACTAAGCGTAAGAAAAAAGAATAAAATTTGGAAATAGAAACACCTATTTTCAAAATTTACACCAAGAGTGTTTCAGAGTTACACAGAATTTATACTGAAACTTTTCTCCGCTGTAACTTTTTTGTATACGAATGAAAAAAAATCGTTCATCGCAAGGTATTAACGATTTTTTGAGACCACTAATACCATTAATTCTTTTTATTAAAAAGACGACAAAAATTTAAATTACTAGCCGAAGATGACAGAGGTCCTGGGTACTATGAGGTTATGGAGAGAGCACTTTTCGCGGCTGCTTAATGGCGATGACGGCAATAATCCCGCCACTGCGAAATCTACTCCGGAAACCCCAATAAATCACTGCATTGAAATACCGCCGTCCGACTATGAGGAGATCTTAACAGGCATCACTCGGCTGAAAAACAATAAGACTGCAGGTGCAGATGGCCTGCCTGCTGAGTTGTTTAAGACTGGAGACGATGAGCTCACAAAATGCATGCACGAGTTTTTGTGCAGAATATGGACGGATGAAAGCATGCCAAGTGATTGGAACCACAGCGTACTCTGTCCAATCCATAAGGTAGGTGATTCCACGATCTGCGCCAACTACCGTGGGATAAGCCTTTTTAATATCGCATTTAAGGTTCTTTCAAGCGTACTGCGTGAAAGAATGAAGCCCGCTCCGGGTAGAAGGGTGTTTTATTCTAGCCACAGTGGAGGAACACGCAGAAGAAAAAACAATGTGCAGGGAGACCTGTCTCCATTTGACTTACCAACTGGTGGCAGCACGCGCATAGCAGAGTCGACTGGCGAAGTTTCATTGAGGCGGCCAAGATCGATCATCGATTGTAGTGCCAACTAAGTAAGAAAGTAATCCTCTAAAAAAAACACCCAATTCTTTTTTGTTACATCTGTAAGGTATTGTTAAGTGGTCGCTGTGGCGTAGTGTTAATGCGTTGGACTGCTACGCAGAGTGTCCGGGATTCGAATCTCGGCACAGGTAAAATCAAAAAGTAGAAAAAATAATTTTTCTACACGGCAATTTTTCCACCTCTTGGCAGGCAATGGCAAACCTACAAGAGTAAAAATTGCCTATGAAAAGCTTTTTACTTCGCCGATCGGGTTCGGCATTAAACTTTAGGTCCCTTCCTTCCATTCATGTACAAATATAACACGCACAACATGAGCGGATGCGAAAAGCTCGGCTTAGGCCCTTCATGGGCTGTTGTGCCATTAAAAGTAAAAGTAAGTGAGGTATTGTTAAATCAAATCATATTATCGGCTTGGTCGCTACAGCATAAACAGTTCAATTCCTTTTTTCCGTATTTCATACAAATTTCATTTTACATTTTGCCCAAAAGTATGCAATACATTTCGAGTTAAATAGCTCGAGAACAGCGAATTATATGAAATTACTGTAAATATCACCTTGACCTATTTCAGACTTATACGGCAAAAAAAAAGAAAAATTTACATAAATCGATAATCCAAAACCTAAAAATTTGCACCACATGAAACGTTTCGTTTTTACTGATCATAAACTTATACAATATCTTTTCAATATAACTTTTTAATGTTTTTATGAATATTTCCAAAAATGGAAGTAATATTTTTTTTTTTTTTTGCGTGGTTGAATTTTTTTTAATTAATAAAATTTAATTGTAAATTTAATAAATAAAATATTTTGAGAAATTATGTTTGACAACCGATTCAACAAACGATAAGCCATCACTTAGGAGGACACCATTTGCGATTTATTTAAGAGCAAATAAGCCTTCTCTTCCCCTCTCTCTCTCTCTCTCTCTCTCTCTCTCTCTCTTTCACTCTTGTTCTCCTAGTAAACTATTTCTCTTTTGTATTGTTTTTAGTATTTTTATTGTTATTTTCTACTTATATAGTTTCTATTATTTTTTTCAACTACTGTTTGGTACTGATATTTTTTTTAACAAATTTTCTACAACTATTTTTTAATTCTTCATTTTTCCAAGCAATATTTTACTAATAAATTTTTTAATTTTTTAATTACTAGAAAACAAAAACGTATCGATACTGGCAAAGTCTGTACGCATTCTCTTTTATCTTTACGCTCTTCCACACGAATTCGACTTGCCGGCAAAAATCTTTCTGCATCGAAGATTTTGTTCCCAGTTTCAAAGTAGAAGGTTCAACTCCCATTTCTTGAGCGGATTGGCGAAGCGATGCCGCCTGGTATTGATAAATAATTTTATAATAAAGTTTTTATGTATAATCTTTTTATGTTCATGAGAAATTATAAATCTCTTCATATCGCTTCACATTCCACGTAAACATTTTAAGCTTTATCAACATAAATTCGTTTTCTTAAACTCATTTAACGTTCTTTTCTCCCTTTCATCTACTTCTAGGAATAACATTTGAACACCGAAAATCGCATACATTAATCGGAACATAATCAACTGACGTTGCGGCACGATAAAAATTTTTGCCAAACAAATACACACACATACACATACACACACACACACACACACTCAAAGTAAAACGAACTCGACCATCGCGAACTATAGTTTGCAAAGCAGAGCAAAAGTCAAGCCACATACAAAATAATAATTCTTATCAAGTTGCAGCTAGCTATAGGTGAGTGTTGCTGCTGCTGTCGCTGCCATCGATGCCATTGTAGCTGGTGCGCTTGGTGTTGGCAACAAACAATAGCAATCACGGCGCCAAAAATTGAAATTCTAGACGAATCAAGTTAGATTGAATAACGTTAAGAACGTAAGACCTAGGAAACACGCCAAGTGAATGAGAAAGAAAGCAGAAACGCCAGTTAAAGTAGACGCCACCAGTACGCGCTAAAGTTTCTTTAACGTTATCAGTCAGCAGCAAAAAGAACAACTACACCGCAAGCAGTAAAGTACAAAAGTAGCAAGCAAGCAAAATTAGCGAAAATAGCAGCAGCAACAGAAATAGCTACAACAATAGCAACATATTTTACACATAAAAATAAAATATATACTCAAATAGGAGAAAGAGAAAGGAAGAAAAGTGAAGCCCAAGCCGCAATTCTCAGCAATATCAACTTCATCATTATCAATACAAACGCTGTAGCTCATCCTTGCTACCCAATTACCAAACTACTCTTGCCTCCATCAACATCTTCTTCTGCGTTTTTCTATGGGAAAGTGTATATCCAAGCATCCATCGGCTCTAGCAATAGCATTACCCGAAAAGGATTTAACAACTGCCAACCAAATTTGGAGTAAATTCGCTGAAAGTACCGAGTATATTGCACTCAAGGACGAGTACGGAAATCAATTATGTGAATACTACTATGTCAGCAACGGGCATAATAGGAAGAAGGGAGGCGGCGACGGCGACGAATACGGCCATCAGCAGCAGCATCATCATCACCAACAGCGACATTGTCATCTGCAGCAGCAGCAGCAGCAGCAGCAGCAGCTGAAACATTATGAAGTAGATGAAGGAATAGCCATACTGCCGCCGCCACGCAATGGAAGCAAATCAGGCCAATGGCCATCGGAAAAGATTATGTATGATGATGACAGTGCGGTAGTAGTTGCCAAGCATATTGCTGGTAGTGGTAGAGCTAATACTACTGCTGCTGGTACAACTATTGCTCCTCATGTTGGCAACGGCTACATCGCCAGTGTCATCGTCAATAATAGTGCTCACCATAAAGATGCGATAGATGTTGAAGAAGAAGAACAAACAGAAAGAGATTGTTTGTTGGCTCATTTGCGGTTGCTGAAACAGCAGCAAGGACATCAAAACAACGTCGTCGACCGCTTTGCTACTTTTGCTCCTTCCGATTCTAATAATAATGCCAACGAAAATATTTCTGGCGTTAAAAATAATAAAAACAATAAATGTAAAAATAATAAACAACAGAAGACATCGAAGAAAATGCCAGCAAAGTTAATAAATTACAGCAATGAAGGGGAAGCGGTTGCTGGTCATGCACCGAAAACAAAATGTTCCAACAAAGTTTCATCTGATTATCAAACTGTTGTGAACGAATTCGATGATTGTGCGCATTCATTGCCCACACACCAGTTAAGCTTTTTGCAGTTATGCGGAACTTTTGAGGTAAGAGAGAAGCGAAAGAGTTTCCGAGGACGACAAGAACAAGAGGACGATCTTATGTTGGTAAAGAGTTACTTTCAAAAGAGTGGATATTTCCAATCATGCACAGGAAAAAATTATAATTTCAAGCTATAGTATGTGTGAAATTATTCAGTCATAATCGGGGATTTCCATTGATTGAGGGTCAAAATTAGCTGAGAGAAAATATTCGACGATATAATAATCGCGAGAGTAAAGCGAAAATACTGAAATTCTGCTCTCAATACAAACACAAAGTTATAAATATCATCTCGGTTGAATCACTTACTTGTCCCCTTACTCAGGTAGGAATTTGTATTTTTATAAATCATTTTGTTAAATCAAATAAAAACAAATCAGAAACTTTGATTTAGTCGATGAATCTTCAAGTAAATTCGAAATGTTTTCATAAATTTTCTTTCATTGTTTTCGTTTGTTTTTTTGTGTGGCGAAAATAGAAAGAAAAGTTCTTCCTGCCGGTAATCATAACTTTCTATATTTTCCCTATGCAGTTATGTTTGCAACTTTCTTCCTGTTTTTCGAATATTAGGATGCAAGCGTTTTTTGTTGAGTTTTCTTCAATTTGTTTTTCTTTTTTTTGCATTTTTTCATTTTTTCATTTTGTGCTGAGTAAACTTATGCAATGATAAGTGCATGTGCATATGTATATATGTGTGTGTGTGTGTGTGTATAACTCTCAAATTTGTGTCCAGGGGATTTTCTGTTTTAAGTTCCTGTTTTCTGTTGTTGTTTTTGTTTTTGTTTCCCTGTTTGCTTAACGGAATGGATACAAAATGGAAGAGAACATAAAAATATCTCATAAGCAAGAGACTCCTACTTAGATTGTTGAAAATTGAGTGATAGTCTAAAACAAATATTGAAATTATTAGTTTTTTTTTTTAGTAAAATTAAGCTTATTCAAACTATGTAATAAATATAAAATAAATTAAAGCTTAAAATACAACTGTGAATACTTTTTGTATGTATGTAAACGTTTTACCTTCCTGTATGCATTAGTTAATTCTTTTCTTATTGTGCTCACATCATTTTTATAAACCAACAAAACCAAGAAGTTACTCAATTAGTTCTTGTATTTGCATACGACAAGAAATGCAGTTGCTCTTGGTGTGTCTGCAATTGTTCTCTCTCTATCACTTGCACTTGTTCTCTCCTCTATCATCTTTTCGCTCAACAAAAGGGGCATGTGTTTATAAGTATGGTATATGTAAGGTACAGTAGTTTCAACAAGAAAGCCATCGGCTTAAGTCACTGAAAAAATTAAGGTATCTTAAAAAAAGTCCACAGCATCTTGAAATGATTAATTATTCATTGCGCAAATATATTAACATGGCGTCCAGTCGCCACCATTCTTTGTAATTTCATTACAACGAAATTGCGACATAATTTTCAGCATATGACCATGTTAAACTTCGCCATGTTACCCTAAGAAGCCGTTTCAAATGATTTATTGAGCGTATCTTTTTTCCACGTAGTTTTAACTTCATAAGAGCCCAGACATTTTCGATCGGATTCGCATCTGGCGACTGTGTGGACCAATCCAATGAAGTTATGCCGTTTTCCTCTTTCCAACTGCTACACAAGCCGATTGCGATGTTTTCGGTCGTTGTCCTCTTGAAGAACCCAATATCGGCTTCCTGCCCCAAACCACATATCCGTTGATGGCAGAAATCCACGACGGTATATCGTGGTGATGAAGTTGGCATCCAAATTCCTCGTGAACATGATTAATTTGCCAAATCCTTGTCTTCTGAAGCATCCCCAAACATGAAGCTTTCCTCGATGTTTCACTGATCGCTGGAGCATCTTACCGTCTTTAGTGGACCAAGCACGCTTAATAGTGTTTGTCATCCAAAAGGAGGACTCGCCTGTGAACACCACTTGGCTCCAATCGTCATCCACATGTTCAGTTGCCCACTCTTGGCGTTTTTTTATTTGCTTTGCAGTTAGTAAGGGTTTTACCGTCGTTGCTCGAAATTGGATCTGAAACTCCCTCAAACGGTTTCTTATTGTATTCAGAGAGACATTTATGCCCTTTCGAGCCAATTATTGTTTAGCTGCTTTCAAGGTTATGGCTGGATTAGTTGCGAAAATCCTCTTTATAACCAAGTCCTCCTGTTTCGAGGTAGATCTGCAAATGCCGCGATTTGGCAAGTCGTCCACATTTGTGTGCACCAAAGAGTGTTGGTTCCAACGCTGGACAAACGCTTTCGACTTTTTTAAGTACTTGGAAGCACTCAAGTGGGACATCTTAGGACCTTTTGGATGGGAACAAAGAAAGACTGCTTCAAAATGTTTCGCGTATACGGAACTCATTTCTTAAATATGCTCTTGAGACGAAAGCGTATAATGGACTGTTTCTACAATTAAGTACATTGCGAAATTTACAATGAAATCAAGTTTTTTGCAAATCAAGGCCTGCTTGATATTCAAATTATTTCATGCGAAAAAGCCGATTGCTTTCTTCTTGAAAGTACTGTACATTAAATCTGCTGTTTTGTGGAAATCTTTCGTTTATATGGGTTCCACATCAGATCTACTGTGTATTCACAGTAGCCATTTTTTTTCTTTTAAAGAGAGGAAACTAGAGGATGCTAGGTTTTTTCTAATTTGTTCCATTACATTTTGAGAGCTCGTCTGTATTGGACTGAAACAGAGTAATAACTTACAATCAGAGCTGGGCGTGGTTATTAAGTAATTAATCAGAAGTTAATCCGAAATGCATTAAACAAAAAGTTCAAATCGTTGATTGCGAAAAAAAATTAGTGGAAGTTAACGGTAACGGTAGTTAATGTTAACCTTTTGTGTGGGAAAAATAATAAAATATATTTTAAAAAATATATACCACTTTCTCGAAAAAAAAAACATTAAACAAAAGTGTTACGACTGTATAGAGCAAACGGTCAATTGAATCACTGGAGGATATGGCTGTATTCTATTTGGTAAACAAGTTCACCAACACTTTTTAGCCCGATTTGTTGGACAACATATGTCCAGCAAATCGTTAACTAAATCGTGGATTCCGCTTTTAAGCGACCTTGTTTCTCATCGAGATCACGGCTTCCATTACCGCACGCACAATAATTTTCGTTACCTTATTGACCTTGGCAATATTGTACTTCTCTCACCACATAAGCCGAAATCTGATATGGAAGACAGTGGTCGCTGTAGCGTTGGACTGTTAAGCAGAGTGTCCGGGAGTGTTCGAATCTCGGCACAAGCACAATAAAATGTAGATATGACAATTTTTCTACACGACACCACCTCTTGGCAGGCAATGGCAAACCAACAAGAGCAAAAATTGCATATGAAAAGCTTTTAACTTCGCCGGTCGAATTCGGCATAAAACTGTAGGTCCCATGCCATTCATGTACAAATATAACACGCACAACATGAGTGCATGCGAAAAGCTCGGCCTTTGGCGCTGCATGCGGTCATAGTCGACATTGATAAAAATAAAAAAAATATAAGTTTTTTGTGGTAAAGGCATAACCTTTGCCACAATGGCTGTGCATCTCTTTATCGGTGTCCTGTGTGATTGCATTCCTTATCTCATTCTCTCTCCTTCTTCCTCCTAATCAACACAATGCTCTTCATTCACAGGGGTACACCATGTGTATTGAATTTAAAAGAAAAAATTTAAATATTCCAAGCAACGAGCACAGACAGTGCAGAATACATACATTTCATCGCCTGAAATCATATTTTCTTTTTTTACGTACAAAATAGCGTGGAAAAGTTACTTCCAATTCTAGCCTTCATTTCCAAATCTCACAAGGTCTTATAAAATTTAAAAAAAAAAAAAAAATTTGAAATTAATAAAAATCTAAAATATGCTTTTATTGGGTCGTAAACTTCCAGTCTTATTGGTAATACTTAGAAGATTTTTCAAGGAAATTCACAAACGCTTTTCTCACCCAGTCTCCCCTGTCTTTCTCAATAAATTTATTTTTTATTCTTTTAATAAATTTCTAATGCCTCAGAAAAAGTACAAATAATATTTTAAAATAATTTCCCACTTTATTATCTTTTAAATAAGTCTAAGTTTAAAAATTTCCAACCATTTTTTCTATTTTAATTAATTTTTAAACTTTTTAATCTCATCCGAAGACGAGCAAAATAGTCCTCAATTTGACTATCCTAGAAAAAACTGTAAATAATTGAAAATACAAGCCACACGAACTTCTTCAATCCTTGCTGGCGCTAGAAAATGCTATTAATCAAAGAACAAAAGTTAAAGGCCAAGCTTTTCCACACGAAAAATATTTCCCTTGACTCACACCAAGCAGGAAAAGCTAAACAAAACCACCCCCAAATGGCAACGATTCACAAAAATTCCACAAGATGTCGCTTTCAAAGAATTTACTAGGGTATTGATTCAAACAACCTCCTCGCATCCCCTAGACTAAACTCGCAACTGTCAAAATCGCTAAAGCGATAAAATATTTGGTTTGTTTTTCTTGTTACTGCGCATGCTTGCAATACACATACAATCCACAAAATACCCTAGCAAGGAAAACGAAACGGAACGAAACGGAAAAGAATTTTGCAGCATTTCCTTTGACTGTCACAAGCGTTTTTCTCACAGATTTGGCGTGGTTGGTGAAAAAACACAGTTTACGGAATTAATATAAAACTTCCAGAAAATTTTCTTTTTCAAGAAAAAACAATGAATTACATATAATGAAAGAATAATACCTTTAAAAAAGACAAAATTTCCCACAAAAAAAAGAGAAAACTGAAAATTAAAGTCAATCCGCTCACTGTAGCACATAAAGTGAAAAACAATTAAAAGTTTTCAAGGACTTTCAAAGTCTTTACAAAGCAAAAATGTAATAAAAAACACGAACAAAAAAATTTATATGTAATGAGTTAAAAAACAAGTGCTTTACAGTATTACGCAGTAAAGAAATTGAAAGCTCACATACGTGAAATCTAAGCATTTGCGCGTATTTCAATTGAAAAGTTTTCTTTTGGTTTTTCAAATTATATTTTGAGAATCTCCCACTCCCTGTCTCCCTGTCTATCTCCCTTTTTAAGTGATTGAAAAAAGAAGAACGAAACCGGCGATATAAAACTTCAAGCAAGGCCCGCCCATTAAGGGGGCTTAAAACTAGGGAACAAATCCGACACATTCGATCTTTCTTTTTCCAAGATGGATGAATGTGAAAACCTCGTCATCAATTTAGAAGAATACGAGGAGATTGCATTAAAGCAACAACAACCAATACAACAAATCAATGATAACGACGCCGCTGAAGTACTACAACTAGCGGCTCCAGACGTAGAAGACGAAGAAATAGCAGCAGCAGCAGCGGAAGAAGAAGTAAACGTCAACGTCAACGACAACGACAACGACGACGAAGAAGACGAATACGAAGGAGCAGGAGAACAAGAAGACGGCGAAATAATGGTAAAGATAAAAAATAAACATCGCTGTTTCAAAGATGAGAGAAAAATATGTCTTAAACGTTTCTTCTACTCATATCCTTTCATGCATTATCAGTATCCATAGCAAATTCACGAATAACTTCCATAGATTTGTGGATGGTAATGTGTTTTTCCTTTTTACTTTTCCTTACCAGGTTATTTTTTTTTTTTTTTTATTTTTTTTTCCGGGTATGTTAAAATGTGATCTATTTTATTTTTTTTTTTTTAACCTTTGCTTTACTTATTTATATAAGTATGTGTGTGTATTGGAACAGCAGCCTAGGCAGTCAGACTGGAAAGGCCAGGCCAGGCCAGGCCGCCTGAATGCCTAACTTGATTAAGTACTTACGAGTACTTAATTTTTTTTTATTCTTTTTTGATATGCCTTTGTATTGAATGAAAGGAAAATTGATAGGTGAGAGGAAGAAGGAGGAGAATGAGATGACCGATGTATATGTATGTACTACGTCCCTTTATCTTCCTGCAGCAATTGTATTTTATATTTATTTGTGTGTGCTTGAGTAGTAAGTGTGTTTAGGTGTTCAGTGTCCATTGCCACCTACCATGTGTGTTCCACTCTATGAATCATCAACGTGTTAACTGTGTTGCCATGTGCCGCAGCTTATTTGTGACGAAAATAGATTCTTTTTTATATTATTATTATTATTGCTTTAGATAAACTCGTATGGATAAAAAAAAATAAAAAATATTACACTTTTGTCTTTTTATCCAGTTAAAACTTGTAAGCTTATAGAATGTTTTGCACAAGTAGGCCTTTTAACAAAGTTATCTCTACTGCTATACTATTTAATTAAAAGACTTTTCTATTTTTAAAACGTGTAGCCGCTACACAATAAAAACGTAACTCGTATTTACATTGTGGATACTATCTACTTATACATTTTCTCTCTACCTACTCTACCTACATCTGCTTCGTCTCACCATTCCACGCTAACAGCCTCTAGCTACATACATACATACATAAACGGATTTTTCGATAAAATTTTTTAGATTTCGATGTGGGCAGGAGGATCACAGACTTTCCATAGAACTGGACTTTCCACAGACTTTCCATAGAACAGTTGGACCATTTTTCTGTGCCTAGATAGGGATAGGAGAAGGGTTATGCGAATAAGTGTAGGGCAAGTAGGTTGCTGGTTCGACCTACATCCGATCGACGGAGTGGCGCAGTTTGTTATCACTTGCCAGTTTTGTCATTGCCTAGCAAGAGTTGTACTTGTCCACTTTCTACACAGCACTACCTCTTGACAGGCAATGGGAAAAGTTCAAGAGTAAACCATTTACCATTTAGTGGTCGCTGTGGTGCTCTCTGCTACGCAGAGTGTCCGGGGTTCGAATCTCGGCACAGGCAAAATCAAAAATTAGAAAAAAAATATGTTTTCTACACGGCACCACCTCTTGGCAGGCAATGGCAAACCTACAAGAGTAAAAATTGCTATGAAAAGCTTTTCACTTCGCCGTTCGGATTCGGCATTAAACTGTAGGTCCCTTCCATTCATGTACAAATATAACACGCACAACATGAGTGGATGCGAAAAGTTCGGCCTAGGCCCTCCATGGGTTGTTGTGCCATTAAAAGTAAAGTAAGTAAAGTAAACCATTTACCGAAGAAAAGCACTTCACTTCGACATTCGGATTCGGAATAAAAATGTAGTTTCCTTCCAATCATGTACAAATAAAATACACACAACATCAATGGATTCAAAAAGTTCCATTTAAGTCAATCATGGGCTGTTGTGCCATTAAAGAAGAAGAAGAAGATGGAGAGAAAACTTTTCTGAAACAATTTTTATTCTATGGAGATTTGCCCTTACCAGTTAAGAGCCTCTATTTTACTTATTTTATACTTTTGATTTGTTGACTTTGTCGAGTCTCGAACCCTAAAACCTATGCCACAGCGACCATTTTAGGTACTTGAAAGTTTTTTTTTTTTTTTTTTTTTTGAAATGCAATAATAATAATAAAAAAAACGTAAGTTAATAATTAGCCACATTTTCTATCACAGTGACTGGTCATATGTGACCATATGTGACCATATGTGACTATGTGCGCTGTTTTCTTGAAAGTGAATAAAAATTAGTTCTTGCACTTAAAGTCAATTTTAATTTAAACTCAGTTGAAAGTAGTTGGAGTCACTTGAAACCAATTGGAGTCACTTATAGTCACTTGTAGTTACTTGAAGTCTCTCTGATTTACATATACCTAAAGTTGCTTAAATTCAGTAAGTAGAAGTCAGTTGGAGTGCATTGTACTCAGTTAAAGTCACTTGGAGTCAATTGAATACACTTGAAGTCACAAGATTTACTCCTTTGAATTGAAAGTACTTGAAGCTGCTTAAAATCACTGAAATACACTTGAAATTTCTTAAATCCACTTGAATTCAACTAGAATTTTAAGTGGTTTTCAATCAGTTTGCAGTACCTTGTGGTCATAACATAAATTAACTTGGAAATCGATGGGAATTCGCTTGAAATTTCACAATCAGCTTTTGTGCTCTATTTTAATATCTAAAGTTTGGCGTTTCAGTTGAAATTAAATTTAAGTTATCTTTAAACTGGGGAATTTAATTCCAACAATTTAGGGTCAATTGCCAAATTGCAATTTAAATATGTCGCTGTGAAATGGGGCTGTATTATTTGAAAGTGATGGTACTTAACTGCGACTTGTTGTTCTTGACGAAGCGAAATGGTTGGTATATGCCACGCCCAGGTCCTGCAGGGTATCCACGATAATCGAGTCTTACCGTTGGATACTTATCTCGTTAGTTCCAACATAAGCAAAAACCATATTTATGTGAACCATGCAGGAGCCGAAAATTGATAGACTTAAGTTTTTTCAGATTGAACTCAAATTTTAGAAATTAATCAGAAGTGGAAAATATTATACGGGTTAGGCGATTGAAGTGATAAAAATTTCCCCATTGAGCAGTTCATAAACTCTCAAAATGATCGTGTTTACTTAACTGAACGCACTTACCAAAATTTGAGCCTACGAACGGCCACCCGAAGTAATTTTCCATCTCAAGTAATGGTATGGGCAGCTGTGACTGCCGATTGACGCTGTCCAATCGTTTTCACCGAGCCTGGTGTCAAAGTCAGTGCGACTTATAATCAGCAAAACGTTTTGGAAGCAGCTTTAAAGCCGTCGGCATGCAAACATTTCGGTCGTACACCATGGACGTTCCAACAAGACTCGGCACACAGCGTCTCATAAAGCTCGTGTGAACCAAGAATGGTTAAAAAACCATGTTCCACACTTCTTTTCGTCCACACAATGGCACCGGCACAGTCTCATATAGTTCGTTTGAACCAAGAATGGTTAAAAACCCATGTTCTACACTTCATTTCGTCCACACAATTGCACCGGCACAGTCTCATATAGCTCGTGTGAACCAAGAATGGTTAAAAACCCATGTTCCACACAATGGCTTTCGAAATCGCGCCAGATGCAAATCCGATGGACTATTCCATCTGGGCCTATTCCATTTTGGAGAGCAAGGTGAGGACTCAAAAATATGACAGTATGGATGAGCTGAAGAAAGCCATTGTACGGGAATGGGCCAAAAAAAAAAACGCAAGATCATATTCGTGCAGCATGCAACTAATTTTGTAACCGTTTGAAGGCCATAACAGTCAAGGCAAAAGGTGGCCACATCGAATTAAAGTAAATGGATTCTGAAAATTTTATTATTTCCACACATTTTTGTAATTTGAATCAATAAAAAATAGGTAACAGTTCAATCGTCTAACCCTGTAGAATCTTGTGCTTTTTTTATATATTGAATCAATCAACGATTTATGGGAGAATTTTTGGAAACAAATTTGATAATGCTACCACAACGCACATTACAAAATGCACTATAACAACCTTTTAACTTACTTACACATCTTAGCTGCAAATCTTCAAATGAATTTTCCGTCATGGTTTGTCGATTTTATGTGTGTAGCGTTTTTAATTAATTTTCGCCTTCCATGCCATAAATTTTTCATGTCTGCCTTTTCATTTCATCAAAAGCCATTAATGCACTAGGTACTTTTGACCGACAATTGAACTCAAGTGACCCGAAAGTAGAGAAAAGTTGTTGTTGGTAGCTACATAAAATTGATTACAAAAAAACGCTTTTACATGGAAATACTAACAACGAATACATAATTGAATTACCAATGAACGTTAAATATGCCAACTTTATTGGCTTTATGTCACTCTCTCGCTATCAATTTGTACTTGCAGGGTCAAACTGAAAGTAAAAAAAGTGCAAAAAGGCACGCATCTAATAATGCCGGAGGAGGAACAGGAGCAGGGGGAGCAGGGGGAGGAGGTGGAGGAGGAGGAGGAGGAGGAGGCATTGGTATCGAAACTAAAGGTACAGCAATGTCCTTTGGCTTTCGCAAGAAACTAAATACAACGCCCAAAAAACTGAAGAAGCTCATTGAAGGAAGTGTAGGCGGTGGGGAGACAAAAAAGAAACAACAGCAACAACAACAACAACAACAACAACAGCAACAGCAGCAGCATGATAAATATAATAACTTAAAGAATGATAATATTGGAGGCGGAAATGGAGAAGGAGAAAGATTCACTGGATTCACAGGAATTGTGATAGATACGGACGAGGTTGATAGCGGGGGCGCCGGTAGAGACGACAATGGAAATGCAGGTGAGTGTTGAAGAAACAACAAGTGTTCGCTTGCCTTTTATTTGATTTACCATAAAATGGTATATTTTTTATGGATATTTGTATTTTTATAAATTAAGTACTTGCAACATGCCAACGCTTTTTTCTCCTTCTCTTCCCATTTCTCTTTCTCTCTCACACGTTCGTAACGTAGAGTTAATGCCAAAAATTCACTTTGAGAAAATGGGTGCAGCTGGAAAGGCATTGTCTGCTGCTGTTGCTGCACAACAAAAGACATTAATGCTATCGAATCAAGGAGTGCCCGCAATGGAGCAAACACAAAATCATCGTCCAGGCGCTGGCAATCGTTTTGGCTATCGTGGCACCGGGAATATTGTACGTCCCGCATCGACTGGCATTACGCCGACACGATATCAAAGTAATAATGATGCTCATGAGAATGCTGAAAATAATAATAATGGCAATGTGGGTGGCGGTGGTGGCAATGGTAGCGTTAGCGGTGATTGCGATGGCATACAACAAAAAGTACTAGTGAGCAATTGTAAGTGTTAAACAGATGGAGTATAGTATGTAACTCGTAACTATGTATGTAAACATGTGTGATTTGTGATGATGTATGTATGTATGTATGTATTTATAATGGAAAAGTTGTTGCCCACAACAGCAAGCAACAACTTTCTAATTGATTTCTACTTTCTAGTTTAAGCGAAAGAATCAATGCCTATAAATTTTATATAAAAGTTGCAACCACATATAACTTTGAGTATTCTTGTGTGGTCACATGCATGCGCTTTATATCTCCTTAACTGAAATTATTATCGTAAAAATATTGATTTTATAATTTTAATTCTAATTGATTTTCTAAATTAAGTACAAGTACATCAAATTATCATAATCGATGAACTCAATACAAATTTGCAATTCTGTGTGTTGATACATGAGTAATACACCCTTATCCGCTTAATTGCATCGATGCAACTTTTGATTCAATTAACATGGGAATAGAATTAACAAAGAAATTTAAGTTTATTTAGAATCAAACTCTTAGTTTTATAGTAAATAAACTTTCTGTGCAATTAAACAGTCAACACAATTGAGCCGGGGTCAATTAACCGAAAACTATGGTATCTTCAAGCGAATATTCTTATCTTTAAGTATAACTATTATAAACCGAAGATTATTTGCAATCGTGCAAACAGGATGTGTTACAGATTATGGAAGGGCAAGAGAGAACTTTTCAACTTACGGTCGTCACGCACGCTAACGCCTTTGCAATTATTGCTCAAGCATGTTCACGCACGATGACATTTATACAAAAAAAATTGACTCACGTGAAGAAGAAAAACTACAGAAACCAGATTTCGGATTTAAGAGCTTCTTAGCTAAATAATTGGCTTATTAAAGAAAATTTGAACTCAAACTTATGAATATGCACGTAAAAATTAAACCATGCTCACGCCTGTTCACATGGAAATTATGCAAACTATTTACACACCTGGACAAAATAATAGGTGTGAAAATATTTTTTTCAAAAAAGCTTGGCTTTCTAATATTTTTTATTATTCTTCAAAAAATAAATTATATTTCTACATAAACATACTTCAGCGTCATAACAAAACAAAGTTTTAAAAATTGTAAAAAATAACTGAAATTTTAGTTAGTTCATAAAATACACAGATTTTCGATTGGACAGAATAAAAGGTGTGCACAATGAAAACTTAGGAATAAATATTGAAATTTTGCTAGTTATGGTCCCGTATTTTGCTGAATTAGTAAGAACGCATTTAATACCCTCAATATCCACCATTATTCTTGATGACTTTTTCGATTCTTCTGGGCATTGACGATATCAACTTCCTACAAGTTTCTACCAAATTTTTTGAATATTTTCCCATAACTGCGTTTTGTTTTGGCAAAAAGTCTTTGAAATTCTGCGTTTAAGTTCTCCCCAGAGATTCTCAATAGGATTTAGATCTAGGGATTGACTTGGCCACTCAAGAACGTTTACATTATGCTCTTGGAACCATGCTTTGACAACTCGCGATGAATGTTTACGATCATTTTCCTGCTGAAATTTCCACAACACCGGCATATTATCCTCGGCATATGGTAACCATTACCGTTTCCAACAAATCCCTATACACGAATCTATCGATAACGCCATTAATTTGATGTATCGGACCAATACCTTGCCAAGAAAAACATCCCCATACCATTAACCTGCAACCTCCGTGCTTCACTATTTTCTTTGTGAACTGGACGTTGAATTCTTTGCCTTTCGAGCGACGAACGTTTCTTTCCGCATCGTTACCAAACAAATTTATTTTTGTTTCATCGCTCCAGAGAATATTGCACCATTTTTTTCTCCCTGTGAACCGCACCACGTTTTATGAACTAATGTAAAGTTTTTACTCTTCTTAAAATCTAAGCAGTGGAACTTTGCGATCTATCTATCCTACCGGGTAGATTTGCGCTTATTAGTAAGCCTTGGAACGGTTCGTGATGATACAACATTCCCAATTTCGCTTGCAATTGTTCTGGGCAACTTGAACGGGTCGCGTTTAGCTAATGTAACGATACGATTCTCGGTCACTAATGAAGTTTTTTTCAGGTGCTCCACGCGTTTCAACATTTGTAACGAAATTCTGAGACCGTCCCATCGATCTGGCAATGAATTTGTAGGGTTTTCCTTTGTCTCGGAGCTGACGAGCAAGTCTTCTCTCCTCTGTACTGCAATACACTCCACGACCCATCTAATATTATTAAAAATTATAATTAAACCTTTATTTAGTTCAGTTTCATCGAAATTTTACCTTCTGGAACTAAATATCGCTTTAAATTTATTCATTTTTTAATTTTTACCAAAACACACCTTTTTAATTGTCCAGATCAATTTGAAGGTTGAACAAATAAACAAGCCGCAATATTTATCGAAAAGAACTTTTGTTGCGGGGGTTCCCCCATTTCATTCCAAAACAGTGCCACCTAACTTCCAAATTTACCTTTTGATTGTAGACTATGCCAATTAATTTTTTTCATTCACTTTAAAAATTTGTGGATTCACACCTATTATTTTGTCCAGGTGTGTATATATGTATGTATTTATGTATATATTCTATATATTTCATTCCAAAACAGTGCCACCAAACTTCCAAATTTGCCTTTAGATTGTAGACCATGCCAATAGGTTCACACCTATCATTTTGTCCAGGTGTATATATCACGCTGACGCCTTCCCACCTGAAAATTATGACGTCCCCATTGCAATTAACTGGTGTTTTCTAATAACGACAATTGTGCAATTAAATAATATCTATGGTTAATTGCACTGTACAGCTATAGCTAGAATAAAGCTTTGCTTTAATAGACCCCGCTTAATTGTACCAGATTACTTTTTATCTTTTTTATAGCTTAAAACGTATTCACATTCCTCGGTTAATTGCTTCCTCTGGTTAATTAAACCAGAAATTACATACATTTTGATTGATGCAATTAAGCGAAGATGACTGTGTATGTATTAAGAAAAATCAGAACGAAATCGTGACTGACCATTTTTTCGCGGATAAAATGTTTTTATTCTCGAGGATTAATTTCCTTTGACTTTTATCATTTTCCGGTTGAAATTTTATGTTTGAAAATGAACTTGAAATTTCGGCATTTATCGCATTCCCATTAAATTAATCTAAAATTGTACATTTTCATGGACACAATTAAGCGGAGAATACGTATACTAAAAACCTTGGATACGGAACGAAGGATGAATAGTTCCCAATCGTTCCATCTTCATTTTGTTTTTATGAATCCCCAACAGATTTAATATCCACAAGGAAATTCTCGAGCTCCTGTTCTTTTAATAGCTTACAGCAGATGAAAGTTTTTAAAAATGTAAATGAAATTAAACTAAATTCAAATTTGTTTTCTCCAATTGTGGAATTTGATCTGGTGAAGAACAGCGAATTTATTTGAGAGAAAAAGTTCCCGAATCGTTGTGGAATTGTGGATTGGTGGAACTGTTGTTTCAGAACTAAGAACTGTTTCTCTTTTCATTTTGTTCCGCTTGCCTGAAATAAAGCAGGCGATTTTAATCTTATGGTTTTGAATTGGGAGTCTGGCATTAATCGGTGATTTTTATCTTAAGTACTTTAATCATTTATTTTATGATAATGTTCTAAAGTAATGGAAAGTACTTGAATTTATATCGTTTAGCTTTCAAATATTGCTGCATTTGATTTAATTACATATATTATTTATGTATGTATATGTTTCAGTGAAAAGACGATCGAAAAGCGCACACGCTGGTCGTGCATTGACATCCAATCAAAGCGGCGGTGCTGTTGATAATGAAACAGAAGCAGCAACACCAAAAATAACTCAACCCAAAACGTTAACATTCAATTTGAATCAGAATAGCACAATTGAGTATCAACGGCGGCAATTCTTTCAACAGCCGACAAGCAATGCAAGTGGACGTGCATGGCCACAGCAGCAGCTGCAGCAACAGCATCATCACCAGCAATATCAATATCAACAACAAATACAGCAACAACATAAGAATATTGTCAACAGCGGCATGCACACAAATGTGATGTGAGTAATCAATGAATACTTGCATACAGAACTTATAAACAACTTTGCTCTCTCCCTCTCTGTCTCTCTTCGCCCTGCTAGTGTACGACCTACACCACGTGACGCACTCCAACCAACAACAACCGCAACAGCTACTACTTACTCCAAATTTACTCTACACACTGTGAGCCTACCAAAGCCAGAATTCCCTGTGGCAATAAGTTTGAACGCAACTACGCCCACTACTCCGGTCGGCGGTATTATTTCGCCATCACCAGTAACAACAGTGGTGGGCGCTGTAACCGTTGCGGGAGGAGGCGTACGTGCCAAAGATCAGCAACATCCTTTGACGGCGGCTCAATCGACCGCACAACAACAATTCCCAGCTACACATATGGATCTGAAAAGCGCAAAGCAGATGGCAAATAATACGCGACGCGGTTTTAGTGGTAGTCGTGAAATTTCTGCTGACTCTGGTATTGCTAGCATGGATATGGCTTTGGACAGTTCCACTTCAAGTGGCGGCGGCGGTGGTGGCCATCATTCAAATGGTCGTCACTCATCGCCCAAACGCAGTCGTAGTCGCCCGCGTAACTTGCAAATGGTTATGAGCGGTCGGCATAAGTTTGAAGTGCGTGATCTGGATAGCGATACACTATCGAGTGAGTCGAACTCAATAGTTGAACCGTTGGTTTTGCCGAAATTGCCATCAGAAGAAAATCAGACGATTCCGTTGCCCTTAAGTGGTCTCGTGCGCTCGAATACTGTGCTCAGTCGGGAATCGTACGAGCGGAAGAATGCCGCAGCAGTAGCGGCAGCGTCAATAGTGGAGCAGCAGCGAGTGCAGATGGGTGAGTGCGGTTAAAATTTTTAAACATTTTCTTCGTGATCCCAAAGATCCCAAAGCTTTCTCATGTCAAACCATAATAAAAAAGTATCGAAAATTTTTACAATTTGAATTTTTTCCCATTTCTAGATAAGCCCAAAACAGAAATATCCACAGGAGGACGAATAAATCTGGCCAGAAATCTCTCGGAAGAAAGTGAAAGCATAAATGAAGAGAAACTCTACTTGGATCGTTCGACATCAGAAAAAAGTGCCAAAGTAAGTAAAAAAAAATAAAAATTTTATGGTATACAGTGGAGTAAGGAAAAACGAAGTTGAAGAGATCGAATTAAGTTTTGCAAGATCACAGAACATAGAACATTCGAGGATCGAAAATATTCGTTTCGCAGATATTTCATATAATACAAGTTCGTGATAACTGGACTCCACTGTAATTCGAATAAAACCAACTTATAATGCATCCCTGCCGTTTATCTCAGCAACATCAGTTCCGAGATATAAACACATGCTCCAGCAAGACCTCATCGCCTGGTAGCTCGATTATGTTGTCCTGGTGTAATGCCGGTGAATCACTTGCCGTCAAAGATTGTAGCAGTCTCAGTATTAGTAGCAGTGAAGATAGTAATAAGGTACAAGGTAAACTGACAGTAGATGATGATAATAAGAAGTCGCCGCTGGACTCAAATGATGATGACATAAGCTTAATAAACACCGATATGCAATGCAGCACAATTTGTAAGTTGAGCGTAATTCCCATAAACAAAACAATGCTTAACTAATTCCAACTTTTCATTCCCCTAGCATCAATTACCGAAGCTGCATTGACACCAACCCCGAATAATGCACACGATCATACAAACTTGAAAGAAAAAGAAAATCACTCGCTCAAAGCGCCCGATCGTCCAAAATCACTATACAACACGCTCAATGAATCGAAATTCGCTGAAATGGCTTTGGAAGGCAGCACATATCTACTGGATGATGAAACCTCACCGACTGACAGTCTCGTGAGTAGCACTGAATCGGAATATGCTGGCGCTGGTTGCAAGCAAAAGAAACATAAACTCAATGAAGAGTTGCAAGAGAAAGATATCGATGAAATCTCACCGGAGCTAGAAGTCGGTAGTCCCATTTCGCCGGGTACACCGACACATGCCTCACACTCGTTATCACTTTCGGACTGCGGCAATCTGATTGACGACGAAATAGCCGATCAGCCAGCGTTGCTATTCAATAGCGACACACAAGACGGAGGCTGCGGCCCAGGCGATGGAGGTGGAGGTGGAGGTGGCGGTTTTGATAGTCTAGCATCGCATAAAGATAAAACGGATACGCCTACGTTGATGGAAACCGCTGGTGGCAGCTCTATGCGTTCGCTTAAGAGTCAATCGAAGGCACGTACCGCTTTGCAGCAGGCAATTGAATTGAGCTTGCGTACACCGCTGTCTTTGAGGAAAGCTGTAATGGAGCGCGCAGAGTCACTGGATACGCTGTCGCCGTGTGAATCAATTTGTTCGGACGATCTAATGATGGATTTCGATATGAACAGTAGCATAGATTCGATTGATCGGTGAGTTTTGGAGGTGAAGATGAGGTAGAGAATTTATATTATTTTACTGAAAAAGTCTTGTATTTAGTTCGGCTTCTATTAAAAGCCGCAGTGGTTCCGATTTAAATAAAATCGACGAAACCGAATTGTTCTCGGACCTGGAGCGTAAGGGTAGTGGAGTTATGAAGGAGTTGAACACCATTTTGCGCATACACACCAATCGCAACACGGACAAGGATAGCGTAATGTAAGTGGCCTATAACATTGCAAAACATGAAGCTTTAATTTAGATAGTTCTCACGCTGAATAATGCTATTTGAAGAATTTGCTGATTTTGGGGTATTTCAATAGATCATGATTTTGACCTGAAATACTGGAGAGAGGTCATGCTTTAAGGTTTCACCTAACTTCGGAAGGATTTAAGCGTTTAAGGAATATTTCAGATTCATACAGATTTATTCTCTAGTCCTCATGGGTCCAGGGGAAGGAGGTGAAGATAGTAAAACGAGGTGGGTACAAAACTCCCTGATTCCCCCACCTTTCTTGAGTTATGCTAGAGAGTCTGAAAAATTCAAAAAATTTGTTTAAGTCTATCCATTATTTTTCCCCTACTTTGGCGTTTTCTCTATTTACTCTTGAAACTGTTTCGGCAAATCGTTTTATCTCCTATAAAATGTACTAACATAATTTATTTATAAACAACTGAGACTGGAACGAATGTGGTCGCTGTGGTGTAGTGGTAGTGCGTTGGCCTGCTACGCACAGTGTCCGGGGTTCGAATCTCAGCCCAGGCAAAAACAAAAATTAGAAAAAATAATTTTTCTACACGGCACCAACTCTTGTCAGGAAATGGCAAACCTACAAGAGTAAAAATTGCCTATGAAAAGCTTTTCACTTCACCCTTCGGCTTCGGCATTAAACTGTAGGTCCCTTCCTTCCATTCATGTACAAATATAACACGCACAACATGAGTGGATGCGAAAAGCTCGGCCTAGGCCCTCCATGGGCTGTTGTGCCATTAAAAATAAAAGTAAAAGAGACTGAAACGAAACGGAATTGATAGCGATCCAGTTCTGAATATGAAACAGTACGGAATGGAACTAAAAGTAAAAGCACCCAACAGCAATTCATCTTTATTTTGATAGTAAATGTTCCGCGAAGATGCATAGTGTTTCATTTTCGTTTCGTTTCATATATCCGAGTTTATTGCTCATTTACCTTTACTTGCAGAGTCTTTGAGATTATACATTCAGAGATTGGAATTTTGGGATGACATTTCTTTATGTTCCAACTTGTACTATAGCGTATCACTTTTGTGTTTTGTTCCACAGCTGATTGCATCGATAAAAAAAAACATATTAACATATTACTTGCTTAACCTGTGTTCAACCACACAATAAGGATGGGAAAGGTCTTCCAAAAAATTTGTCTTTTCTTGAATTTTTCTTTTAAAACTCGGATTTAACATAAGATACTTTACATACAATACAGTTTAATGCCAGTCTCAATGCATTGTTTGAACTAAAGTGGAGCACTTCTACTTCACTAGAAAGTATCATTTTTCAACATTATACCCAATACTAACCTCCAGATGTGATTACCTTTCACAAAAACTGGCAAATCTTCAGCAGCTACATGCTGATTTTGAACTTTTCTACTCTTACTTAAGTATATATTTTATATCAACAATACTAAATATTTAACTTATGAACCTACTTGTACACACATACTCGTACTCGTACCTTTCGCCTATATTTTCTGAATAACATCATAGCATGCAATTTTCTGGCGCTTGCACTACCCACTCGCATCGCAAAGAGCAGAGCAAGAAATCGGTGCCGGCGGCCGGCCGGCATATGCCAGCTACATCAACATTCGAATTGCAATTTAATGCACTTTGCATGAATGCATTGAAAATATTTATTTAAATAAAAAGGAAAAGAAGGTCAATTGTTGATGTTGCTTCTGCCTCTGCTGCTGCTCCTGCTGTTGCTGCTGCTGCCGCCACATCTGCCACAGTTAGCCGAATAGTTTCTAGGTAGCTCCTCGCTATGCAATTGTGGCGGTATAAGTATCAAATTACCTACTTCTCTTTGAGATTTTTATGTATTTGTTATTTGCTAATGCTCATGCGAGTATTCACGATTCGTGTGTACTATTTTTGGTGAAAGGTCGTTGTGAATGTTGGTTGGCTTTAGAGGCTGTGGGCTACCCAAGTTGTCTAGCTTTTTGAAGCAATCGCTCGCTCTGAATTGTTACAATAGAGTATAATTTGAAAATATTTCTTCAACATTTTTCTTCTTCTTACTTTTGTTTATTACTTTTTGGTTTTCATACGACTGCAATGATTTTGTTTAATCATGTATCATTTTGTTGTTTCCCACATCGTTGTTAAATTTATTTCACATGCTATTTTACATTTATCTTTTTTGCATAATATTAACTTTGTTATTTTTTATATTGTTTGTACATATGTATATCTAATACTAAGCTTTAACTGTGCTTGTGGGAACATGTTGTGGTATTTAGATATATAGTGTATCTATGAACGCAGTATGAATATGCGACATTTTGAAGCTGCACTGTGGTAGTCATAAATTTTGTTCGTGCCCCTTGTTGCCCCACAAGTGAATGTAGTTTCCAAGTTGCTTGCTTGCGCCTACGAATGAATGTAGGCACATGTAGGGTACATGCACCAAACCATTAATAACAAAATCAGTTCACTAAACTATAAAAACTTAATTTTGTTTCTGTGGTTTGTTGAATTTTGTTTGGCTTATAGCCAAAAAAAATTTATTTCAAATTGATTTCCTTTGGTAACTCACTCACTGCGTAACCAGAAATTGACCTCTTTTGAATGTTTTAAAAAAGTTTTTTTTGTTTTTTTGTAATATAATTTATCGTAGTGTTATATTTATACTAATAAAAAGGTAAACAAACTATTTGCCAATACTTACTTACGTATGAAAATAAATATCAGTGAGAGGTGTTTTTGTATTTGTCACCAAATAACCTGCTCACAATACCAGAAAACAATGGGTTAAGAAACTTTTTAAGGTCACCTTAAATTATGCCGCTATTCACATAAAATTAGCTTAGCAACAATATGGTGCACGCACAGGGCGTAGGTGATTTAAAGTGTAACCCTTTAAAATAAATGAGTACCAGAGACACAACTGATGTGATATTGTTGCGCGAAGAGTAGAGAGTGAGAGAGAGAGAGCACACTTTGTAACTGTTACTATGTTGCTGTTGGTGTACAATAATAAAGTGAGGAGAGAGTCAACAAAAAATCAAAGAGAGAATCATATTCCAAGCAGTGTTGCCTAGCTTTAAAATTCACATTTTCCTCTACAAAAAAAATAGTCCCATTGAAAAATACGAGGGTAGATCAATAAGTACACGTGTGTGAAGACAGGTGGCGTTGCTGAGGGAAGTTGATATTACCGTCGTGTACTGCCATCTGTCACACGACACCCAATAAATTTCAAACTTTTTCACAGGTTAGTTTTTATTTGGCAGCCATTAGTATAACACGTGTGGTCGCTGTGGCGTAGTAGTAATGCGTTGGACTGCTACGCAGAGTTCGGGAGTTCGAATCTCGGCACAGGCAAAATCAAAAAGCAGAAAAATTAATTTTTCTCCACGGCACCACCTATTGGCAGGCAATGGCAAACCTACAAGAGTAAAAATTGCTACGAAAAGCTTTTCACTTCGCCGTTCGGATTAGGCATTAAACTGTAGGTCCCTTCCTTCCATTCATGTACAAATATAACACGCACAACATGAGTAGATGCGAAAAGCTGGGCCTAGGCCCTCCATGGGCTGTTGTGCCGAGCTAATAGCACACCTTCACCAATATGATATTTATTCATATTTTTAGTTATGAAGCGTTTTTTAAACTTATTATTTTAACATAATTTTGAAGGAAATATAATTTATTAATGTTTATAACAAAAATAAGTTAAGATATCGGACATTTTAAAATTTTCTAAGGCTTTATGAAGAAGTACCCTAAAATCATTTAAGATATCGGACCTTTCTTAAATTTTCTAAGGCATTATGAAGAAAGACCCTTTTTCAAAACAATATAAAAAAGTTTCAAAAAACAAAATAATAGGTGAGTCTTAAAAGTTTGATGAAATTTATTTTATTTTTGTCACATTATTCTTATAATTTTATTTTTTTATTTTCAAATTACTTCCATGTGGAATTTTTGCAGTGAAATGACAATCGCATGATATTGCATAACTTTTGTTTAGTTTCTTAATTTTCCTTCTCATAACGCATAAAGAGAAATATTTAATGAATCAAGTATTTGATTTAATAAATTTGATTTAATAAGTACTTCTTAAACCGTATAAAATCTGAAGAAACCACAAAACGCCATCGTGCTTAGAAATGCAACATACATACATACATTAATACATAAGGAAATTATAGTTTTTCATTTTCTTGACTTAAAGATCCCAAAATATAATATGTCGAAACCCCGGATTCTGACAACACTGGTTCCAAGTACAACATTGTCGTGTTGTTGTTATAAGACAAAAAATACCAGTAAGTGAAGAAGTGAGAGAAACAAAAATCTTACGGTTATACCAGATCTCAAATTTAAAAAGCTACTAGCGCTTTCTAGTATTGTAAAAATCTCTGTGAAAATATCTAAGGGTCTTACTCAGAAAATGGTTCTTTGCCTTTACGCTTAAATTACGTTAAATCAACAACAAACTACTTACAGAGTTACTGAGCCTTGCCTATCTGCCTCTCTATCGTAGTATCCTTGCCAATGCAGAGTTGATTGAACTTTCTTATTTAAGAACTTACTAAGAGACGAGAGTTCTCAATAAAAGTCCCATTATTTGAAGTAATCTACGTTGAAAAGTGTGATTTTTTAAGAGCTTGGCTTTTGAAGATTCAAAAAAACACAGAAATTTAAATCGATGATTTGGATCGATAAATCAATTTCTGCCATTTACTTTTTAAAGATAATTTCACTTAAATGTTGCCCGTGGCTACGCCTCAAGTGGTTCAATCTAAAGGTACAATTTTGGCAATGGCGCGTTCAAAGTTGGTTTCCAAAGCAGCAATCGTGTTTGGCTTGTCCCTATAAATAAGAGACTTATTATAGTCCCACAAAAAATAGTCTAACGAGGTCAAATCACACGGTCTTGGTGGCCAATTGACTGCACCAAAACGTGAGATTAACTGCTCACCAAATTCGCCGCTCAATTGATGCATGGTTTGGCGTGCAGTGTGGCATGTGGCATCGTCCTGTTGGAGCCACATGTCGGCCGAGTCCAATTCTATCATTTTCGGTCAAAACAAAGTGTTATAATCGAACTGTACCTTTCTCCATTGACCATAACGTAGCGGCCTTCATCGTCTTTGAGGAAGTACGGCCTAATGATACCGCCTTCCCATAAACCGCACCAAACAGTGCATTTTCGAGATGCATTGGTAGCTGCTGAATTGCCTCTGGCTGGTCTTCACTCCAAAGACGGCAATTCTGCTTATTAATGTATCCATGGAGCCAGAAATTAACCTCGCCGCTGAAGACAATTTTGCGATAAAAAAGACGGATCCTCATCCAGCTTTTCTAAGGTCCATTCACCGAAAATTCGACGTTGTAGTAGGTCGCCTGGCTTCAGTTCTTGTACCAGCTGTATTTTGTTTGGCATTAATCTGAAATCTTTAAGTAAAATCTTTGAAGTGGTCGAATATCACAAACCCAATTGCTGCGATCGGTGCCGGATGGACATATCGCAATCTTCTTCAACACTGGTGGATACAGCAGAAATATTCTCTTCGGTACGGACTCTATGGATACGATTCGGTGTATTGATGTCCAATAAAGTGAAAATGATCGATTATGACGACCATAAAATGGACGCAGCTTGCGAAACACATTTTCACAGAGCACGAATTTTGATAATAAATTTCAATAATTTTTCAAACGTTATTCAGGCGTAAGTCTATTCATGATGAAATGGCAAACCACACAGAGCATTTTTTACTTTGACACAGGTCAGAAACCAAGTAACAAAAAAATCACCCTTTATAATTTTATATACATATACATATATACAAACGTAAGAGACTTAGGATATGCTTTGGTTTCACACAAAACGGAATTAAACAAGGTTATAGCAGCTCTACAGCAAGTGCAACATCACAAAAAAATCTTTACCATACCACTCAGTCTTGTTTGTGTAAAGAATGTTGAAAGTAAAAATCAGCTGACGTAAATATGTACAAAAAAATTTACAGCCAAAGTTCTCTGAGAAGAAAAGAAGAAGAAGAAGAAGAGAATCTTGCGGCACTGTTTGGCATTCAAATTATTGCTGTTGGTACATGGTAACGGCATCTGTCGCTGCCACGCAATGTCTTAAGTTCCTCCTTCAATTCTTTGTAGCCTACCGATTTTTGTTTGTGAGCTCTCGCTTTGTTTCTTTCATCTTAATCGATTTTATAAGAGTAACCACACACTGCTGTAAAGGTTTTAGGAAATAGTTTTCAAAATTGTTAATAAATATGTTTGTACAATATGTTGTCAATAAAACAAATTGTTCACATTTTTCCCCACTCACAAAATAGCATCTTACATCTTTTGTCTTAATTTCTGCATGTCGACTGTTGTTGGTATGTAGCAATATCACTAAAGTTGTATCTTAGTTGCTGTCGCTGCTGAGGTTGTTGTTGTTGTTGTTGTTGTTTTTGTTGCTGCAGTATTAAATGTAACGTTATATTAAATGCCGTTAAAATATTTCCAACCATACTAAAGAAACTTCTAAGATGGCAATCATTGCGCTTTTGTCATGGAGGCAAAAGACAACACCAACCACACACAACAGCATCGACATCCTACCACCACCTCACTACCAACCACCACTACTCAACGCAAGACAGCGAGCGAAGCGAATGCATTTGCAAAAATAAAAATAAATATTCAAGAAAAAAAAAGTATAAAAGAACGTGCAACTTTCTAGCCGCAAACGACTTGAAACTGATTTAACAGCACCATGGATACTTTACTTTTGCAACACAATCACTGCCTCCCTGCCCCATCCCTTCCCCCTCTCTGCCCCCCTCGCCATCCCCCTTCCGCTGCACCGCCTGCTGTTCCTGGCATTTCCCGTTTCTATGCTGCATAGACCAACAGATAAAATTCACACTGCATATAAAGAGTTAGTTATTTTTTTTTTGTGTTTGTTTGCCGCATTCTTTTTTTTATTTTATTTGTCATGGCAACATTTTCTTCTATGTACAACATACCTATTTATTTAGTTAGTATTTGCGCTATTGTTTCGTTGTTGTTGTTGGTGCTTTTGTATTAACACAGCTAACATGTTAATGCTTTGTAAGTGCAGTGCGAATACGACTTTGTTGCTTGTTTCTTGGCGGTAACAGTGGTAGCAGTAACTAGGTACCTAGAAAGAAAAAAATGCAGCAGAAAAAAATCAATTTTAGGCATTGTCTTTGTAAGGTTGGCTGGCGTTCGTTTGTTTGCTGGCTCGCTGCATGTGAACCTGTTCCTCTTCCTTTTTTGTGTTTGCTTGTTTGTTCGTAGTGCTTTGAAACATTAAACAGCAAGTGAAAAAAAGTTCAGCAAGTGCCGCTGGGGTTTATTCTCATGCCTCATTCCTGTGTTGATTTTTTGAATTTTGTTTGTGTTTGTGTTTGTTATTTTGTTCGTTTTTTTTTTATTTTTTATTGTGGGAGATTAATGCATGAAATGCTTGAGAAATAAAATGATAATGGAACACACACACTCGAAATTGAAAGTTAGCAAGAGCGAGGCAAATGAAGAGAAAGAGAACGAGAGAGAGCGCGAGCTGAGTGAAAGAGTGCCTAATTGTTTAATTGATTAATATAAAGAAATCCCTTGGGATGGGGAAACTTATTTTTATTAATTATTGCTATATTATTATATTTAATGAATTATTTATAATTTGAATATAAAAACAGGACTTCAGCATTTTCCATATAATATTGTACTATGAAATTGTTACTTATAAAATACACTTATAGTAAAATTTTGTTTGTTGATTGGAGTTTATGTGCACAAACCCGCATGGAAATTGGAACTTTCTTGTCTGAGATTGCAAACTGATCTATCACCCACTCCCTGACCATGACCAACAATACTTCAATATTTCTCTAAGGCAAAATTCTACCAGCAAAATAGATCTAATTTTTTACGTGCAATACACTTCATATTTATACAAAAAGCAAAACAATTAAATTGAAGTATGTATAGCATAGATATGTACCTACATAAGTATAAGAAAACTTTTCTTAGATCTGCCGATTCGACCGCATTTAAGTAGTTATGTTACGCACATAGAGACTAGTAAAACCTTGACCATTTCTACAGCATTAATACTTCCTCTTCGCATGCCTCAGTATTTAAGAAGACGAAGAAGAAGATGGAATAAATAAATAAAAAATACCACTAACGCATGAGTCAGCGCAGCTACTTACTATGTCTGCTTCAAAGAATGAAGGAAATGCCCGAAAGCAAATCAAGTGATTCCAATAAGTCAATGAGCGTATACACATAACAAAGTCCAACCAAACAAAAACAAATCTAAAATCAAGTTTTACCGATTCATTTTTGTTTTATGTAGTTGATAAGTATATAAAGTGCTAGAGTTGGCCACACCGAAGAATGAAAAGATTATTACACTAAGAAGAAGAAGATGCTGCTGAAGTAGAAATAAGAGAAGGGGAGTGGTAAGATTTGGGGAGATGATTGTAAGGTAGACATTCTTTCGGCTTCAATTCCATGCTTAAGTAAAATTTAAGTAAAAGAAATATAAACGATTTAAAATCAGATATTTTATATCTTGTTGTGGTTACACTTATTTTACCACTCTCACCTTGGTACCTGAAAAATTATCAAGTACTCATGGCCGTGGAGGGAAAATACCTGGGCCCTGAGGAAAAATTTTAAAGAAAATTCATCATTGTACATAAATTTGTACAAAATTGGACATAACAAATTAATGAAGATATCAGAAATGTCAGATATTAAATAATTATTACATACTATTATTATTGGAAGTTTGTTTTTTATCTAGACGAATTTATCATTTCAAATGTATGATTATTAAATTTTTGTTTTTTTTATCTTGTACGATATAATTTTTGATTTTTTGTCATTGTTCTTGCTTTTAAAACTCACTGTTCTCAATGTCGAAGAACTTCAATTTCAATGTTACCCATTTTATGAGATGATAATGAGAGATTTTTTCCATTATTCCATTACCAATTTCGTACTGAAGAATGTGTGAGATACTGAGAACTACACTAAACAACCGTTTGCTTTGCCTACTTAGGAAGTTTTTGTTCTTGTAGTTTTATATTAAACTTCAATGTTAACAGTTTGAGAGATACTAAGGAAATATTCTCCATATACTACTGTGCTTCCTCTCTTAGTTCTCTACCCGAAGAGATACTAAATAGCTTGTGCACTAACTAACAAATCTTGGCTTTTATAAAAAACTTTGTTGTTTTTGTTGTACATATGTAATTTTTACTGCTTGTTTCATTTTCAATGGTATTCCAACTACTAACTACATATATGTACATATGGATTTGTTGTTGTTGATTCATTTTCAATGCTACTATAGAAACAAATGCCTTGCGTGGCCTACCATGGTCTGATTCATTTAACTTGCCACCATATAAGGATCGTCTAAAACTAATTAACGTGCAGTCCCTTGAAATACGGCAAAAAACCGCGGATACAGTATTTGTTCACCAATTATTAGCTGGAAAAATTGACTGTCCGGCGTTGCTCCAAACTATTTTTATTAACACCAACCCACGTAACCTTTGGTCTGTGCCCGCTTTTCGTCTTAATACTAACCGAACAGATTATGCCAACAACGAACCAATGTCTAGAATGCTTCGAATAGCCAACAACATTCCAAATGTTTTTGATTTTCACCATAGCAAATTTAGCTTAAAGAATGCTCTGTATAAAGCCTACTCCCCTCCCCTTCCTTCTTTTGCTAAGCCATGTATTTTACTATTTTTAAGTATAATTTTAGCTGAATAAATAACAATATGTTGTTGCTATTCTTAAAAAATAAATGAAAAATTCCCTCCCCCTAAATTAAGTACAGACTTAAGAAATTTTAAGTAATTTTCTCGCTTGTACTAAGCTCAATAAATAAATAAATAAACAAGTAGTGCATGTTTGGGAAACGGCTTCGGTTAAATGTTATCGGATTATGTGCGAAAACAGTTTTTTTTTCACCCAAGCAGTACTTCAATTTTGTATTTTTATGATTGTTTATTAAATTTAAAAATAAATTGTTTTTTTTCAAACAAACAATACGTATATTAAACTTAAGCAGCTATGATTAATAATTCTGTGCGTAAAAAATTAAATTTGTTTCCTCTAATTTCCTTACTACCTGTATTGTCTATTGAAGTTGGAAAATTCTATGTTCCCAATCATATGTCCGTGTACCAGGAAGATTAATTGGTCAACTACCTCCCGTATAATTGAAATCTTCTAAAAGTGATTTGAAAAGGAAATTTAAAACAAATGAAGTTAGAAGACTTCTCTAAAGAACCGTTTAGCACAACAGTTATGTAAATTTTCAATATCGGATAAAAAACACATCTACTTCCTACACAAGAATTTTAAAAGCTCATACTACTGTGGGCAAAAAGTAGTAAGACTTTTTAATTTAAATTTCCGCGGAAACCCATTCATCAAAATATTATTTTTTTAAGGTTGGTATGACTGTGACATCTGTGCCAAATGTCACATCAAAATCATCATTAGTGTTTAGTATACGCTTGTCTTTCTGAAGTACAAAAAGTGCATTCGGCGATTTTCACAATGAGTGAAATTATTCAACAAAGAAGTTCCATTAAATTTTTTTGTGCGCAATCAAATTTCTGGTGCCGAAATGTTCAGAATGTTGCAAAAGGCCTTCGGTGATAATTGTATGTCGCGAGCAAGTGTTTTTGATTGGTACAAATTGTTCAAAGACGGTCGAGAACGCGTTGACGACGAACCACGTCCAGGACGGCCATCAACATCAACTGATGACCAACACGTCAATAAAATCAAGGAATTGGTGCTCGAGAATCGGCGATTAACAGTCAGAGACCTTACTGGCATCGTTGGAATATCGGAAGGATCAGTGAAAACCATTTTAAAACATCATTTGGGCCTAAGAAGAGTGAATGAACGATTGGTTCCAAAATCACTCCATTGGTTTTACGAGACCATTTTGCCAAAAATTCGACTGATATCGTTCCGCAACAACCCTATCACCCTATTCGCCTGACTTAGCACCGTGTGACTTTTGGTTATTTTCTAAACTCAAAAAACCGCTTCGTGGACACTGTTTTGAGTCAATTGAAGACATTAAACATGAATCGCTAAGTGCATTGAAGGCTATTCCGGAAATTGACTTTAACAACTGTTTCGAGAATTGGAAAAAACGTTGGCACAAGTGTATTGGGGCCGGGGGAAATTACTCTGAAGGGGACGAAATAGATTTGGAAGAATGAATAAAAAAATTTGAAATTATGAACAAAGTCTTACAAACTTTTGCCCACAGTAGTATAGTGAAGCAAAATAGTGAAGCAAATGAAATCAAATTCCGTAAAAATAATTGAGATAGCCTCACCTCAAATCAGTTATTGAAAATTTGGTCATTTTCGGGCAATAAAAATGCCTTCCACAATTCAACTAATATCTTCGAAGGAAGAACGAATTGGTGCAAATTCAACAAAGCTGTGTTTAATGATATGCTTGTTGTTACTAAGTGGTTGTTTTTGTCCAAGTTGTTTTTATAAAAGCGAAAAAATGTAAGTAAATTTGTATTTTACTTTTTTTTATAGTAGATATATAAACAGACGCTTTTTGCTTCAATCACAAACGTTAAAAATTACGGTTGTACTTCGGTACTTTTTAAGCAAATGGTACTGAAAAAAGTACAAACTGCCTACATTTCCCCAACACTGGTGTGGTATTTGTAGAGAGAGAATCCGAAACCACAACAAAATCAAGTGAAAATGAAACATTGGTAATGCCAGCGTTGAAAGTTCTGCGGCATTTTAGCTAAAAAATATATGTATGTATGTGTATCAAAGCATTATGTGTTCACAATGTCATTTCGTTTCTACTGAAGTTTAAATTTAGCTGGCAAATAAAGCATCAGTTTAACCACAACGCTGAAGGTTTGCGAACGTGTGTTTAATGAATTAAAAATAATGAACTAAATGAAATAAAGAAAAAACAATAAACAAATATTCGTGAATAAGTAATTAAAGTAAAAAAAGTACAAAAACAATAGTGTTAATATTTAATAACAAAGCAACATCGAATATAATCAAGAAGTTTAATCAAAAGGTTAGCTCACTCTCTGATGGATGATGTTTCGTAATAATTTCCAAGTGACATTTTGACTTGTATTTAGGAAAACGAATAAAAAGAATAGTATTCATTCTCTTCTTCTTTATTTTGTGGAAATTATGTTTAGTAATTAATATGATAAACAAAAGCCACTGACCGAACGAACGCTTGCTCTTATTGATACGCTTCGTTACCTTGTGTCATGCCGCTTCTTTTCTTTTTTTTTTTTAATGTTCACATGTGAGTTGTACTTATGTAGGTAGGTACCAAGCGTATAAAAAGGTGTCAATGTTTTGTCGAATATATAACCAACTATAAATCCGTACCTGCTAGCGTGTAACGTAACCTATACTTTTGCGTTTTATATGCGTTAACATTAACAAAAAATTATAAAAACTAATATTAAAGTTATGCTTAGCATTTTTAGTTTTTTTTTTATTGACTTTTGTGCCCAGCACTATGCGTTATGCGTATGTTATCAGCTTAAAGAGGATTCCTTTAAACTAGATTTAGTTCAACGAGACTCAACGTGCATAACTCTCTAACTGCCACTTCATAAATTTGCATAACTTCATAACGTGCATAACTTATGTGGCTATGATTAATGTTAATTTTTTTTTTTCTTGATTTATTAATTGCTCTGGGAAGTGGCAACTTCCGTTTTCAGCTTTTAAAATAAATTCAATACTTTTTGCTTGAATTGGGAGAAAAAATAAAATTTACTTAAATACCTACATACTCGTACATCATCGGAAAGTATGTCATTATGAATTGCTATTGAGTTGTGGCCAAGAAAATGAAACTATAAATAAATTTTGAATAAAATTAAATTAGTGTGAAAAGGTTAAATTTAAATATCGCTTGTAGAAAGTGTGAAAGGAAATACATGGGGGTTCTAACCATACATTATCGTAGCTGTTACCTGGTAATCGTTTGCCTCGTAGTTATTAGCTAATGTGATTTGTTAATACTTCGCTACGGTGAACTTGTGGAAAGTTGTGTTTTCTTTCACTTTTTCACATATTGAAATAATGATTGAATAAAATAATAACTTAATTAAATGAATGCTAAAAGTTTGAAAAAAAATAAAAAAAAACGAGATTTTATAAAATTATACTAAGGGACACTGAAGAATGATTGTTAACTGATAGCATATTAACTTAATAGCATATATCTGCGTGTTTCAGATCCAAAACACAAAGTTATAATTACCCATGCAGTTCAAGGCCACTGTGGCGTAGGGGTAATGCGTTGAACTGCTACGCAGAGTGTCCGAAATTCAAACCTCGGCATAGGCAAAATCAAAAAAAAAAAAAAAAGTACAAAAAATAATTTTTCTACACGGCACCAGAGTAAAAATTACTATGAACAGTTTTTCACTTCGCCGTTTGCATTCGGCACTAATCTGTAGGTCCCTTCCATTCATGTTCAAATATAACACGCATGAGTGGATGCAAAAAGCTCGGCCTAGGCCCTCCATCGGCTGTTGTGCCATTAAAAGTAAAAGTAAAGTAAAAGCAGTTCAAGGCATGTGAATCCTGATCAACAACAAAAAACTCCATTGTCCTAGGAAAATTGTTCGTTTAAAAAAAGTACAACCTTGCGCTTTAAAACATAGACAAAACAGAATAAAAAGCTGCAAAATATATTTATGTAAACTGCTGTGGCTTGTCTGTCTTCCATTTCTGTGAAGGGAAATATTAACGTTGTGTATAAAATAGCAAATAATTTCAAAATCATCTTACTGCAATTCTTTACTTCTTTACTTCAAGAAATAATATCTTATTTTTTTCTTATAAGAAAACTCGGTTTGTGTTTTGTCTTGCGCAAAAATTAATACAAGAACCCACTCTCAGGTGTTACAAAAACGACAAAAATCCATAATAATATTATGTAAAACTGGAATATCCCCAAAAAAAATATTTTCCAAGAATAGTTTTCTTGAGCATTTCTTAAACATTTGTATTTAAATATTTCTAGCATTTCATAAAGAGCTGCAAACCTTTCCTTACTAGAGAATTATGCAATCTGTTGGTTTTTAATGAGATTTTCATCTCAATTGATTGCAAAGAGTTGACAACACTGTTCACCATTGTTCCTCTTCCACTAAAGAATTTGTTTCATTTCAACTATGGCGATACTCTCGTAGTTGTTGTTGTTGTTTGAGGAACAAATTGTGAGAGAGCGAGAGATTGTGGATAAAAATTCTTCTACTTACTCTTAATTCTCTTCGAAAATAAAAGCTTGATTAAGCATACGTAGCACAACGTAATGTAGCATAATGTAAACAATCAATGGAAGATAGAATTATGTATAAGGTTTTTACGATTTCGGTAATCACTTGTACGCTCATATCACAGATCGATAAATTTCATTGAACAACGTTGCGTTAAGGTACGTTACGCATACATCATCAATCAATTAAAGTATGCAGGGAGTAACAAATGATTTGAGGGAGACTATCAGTGTTTCACTTATATTTATTGTAATTAAACATTTAGTATAATCCATGCAAGTACAAATATAACACGCACAACATGAGTGGATGCGAAAAGCTTGGCCTTTCGCGCTACATGCGGTCATAGTCGACACTGATAAACTGAAGTTCATTGTGGTAAAGGCATAACACTTGCCACAGTGGCTGTCTATCTCTTTATCGGTATCCTGTGTGATTGCATTCTCTCTCTCATTCTCCCTCATTCTTCCTCTCACCTATCAATCTTCCTTCCATTCAACACAATGCTCTGCATTCATAGAGGTACACCCTGTGTGTTGAATGTATCAATAAAAAAAAAATAAAAACAAATTACTTTTCCTTCGTGATGATTTGTTTTTTTTTTTTTTTTGAAAATTTTGTATTACTAATTTTATTTCGGCTTAAGGAATACTATCTTATAGCTTTAAAGTCTTTTGGAGGTTTGCCACTGCCTTTCTAGTTGAAAATTCCATTTTATTTTTTCCTTTTCTTGAACTTAGGCACACTACCAATTACTCCACGACAACCACAATAAACCACAATATACAATATTTTAAGCTCAGGCAACGATCATCATCATATGCTCTCAACTGAAATCTATCGTTGTTGTTTTCGCACATAATAGCAGAGAATTATTCTTAACTTTCCCAATCAGAAGTAGAAGAAGCTCCAGATCGGAAATATTGTTGTTATATCATATTTTTAACTATTAAACGTTCGTTCGAAACGTTGATACTAATCACGGTTACTTTTAGTTATATGTATATATAAGTTTTTCGAAAATATGAATATCCTACATTTAAGTAAGTTTCTTGTAATGCATAAGATATACAGGGTGTTTTTTTTTTGTTAGAAGTATGGTTTTCAAGAAGAAATAAAACGTATATAATTTAATGTTATGACCACGAATTTAGCTTTATTATAAAGATAAGGATTTTTCATTATGTTTCAAAAACGATTTCGAGGAAGTGGCCGCCGCGGCTGGTTCGAATAAATTCCAGCCGAGAGGCCCAGTTTTCGACCACTTTTTGCAGCAATTGCGGCCATATGTCAGTAATAACGCGCCGAATATTCTCTTCCAAGGCGTCAATCGTCTCGGGCTTAACTGCGTAGACAAGCGACTTCACATAATCCCAGTCCAGCGGTGTTAAATCGCACGATCTTGGAGGCTCGCCATAGGCCCACGACGCGAGATAATGCGCTCACCAAAAGTTTCCTTCAATAAATTGATTGTTTCGTTGGCTGTATGGCTGTATGGCATGTAGTGCCGTCTTGTTGGAACCAAAGGTCGTCCACATCAACATCCTCCAATTCAGGCATTTGAAGCGAAAAAGTCATTAATCATGGCTCTATAGCATTCCCCATTGACTGTAGTATTATGAGCGGCTTCATCTTTGAAGAAATATGGACCAATGATTCCCTCTGCCCATAGAACACACCAAACAGTGACTTTTTGAGGATATTACAGCGTCTCAACAATGGCTTGTGGATTATGATCACTCCAAATGCAACAATTTTGCTTATTAACGTACCCATTCAACCACAAGTGAGCTTCATCGCTGAACAAAATTTTCTTGTGAAAATCGGGATCGGTGGCCATCTCGTTTTGGGCCCATTCTCCGAACGTGCGACACACTTGATGGTCGTTCGGCTTCAATTCTTGCGAGAGTTGGGTTTTGTAAGATCGCAAACCAAGATCCTTCCATAAAGTGGATGGGCACAGCTCCAATTATTGCGCGCGATAGCGGATGGACCATTCGGGTCTTTTTCGATACTCTGTTCCACAACAGCAATAGCATCTTCGGTGCGCACTGTGCGGTGTCTCTGAGGATGCGCATTACACTAGAGTAAACGTGGTGCGAAACCGATCCATGGTTGCTCGAATTACCGACTCTGCTGGGCGATTATGTCGACCGAATATTTGAAGCAGCGCGCGATGTGTCGAGCGAACCGAACCATTATTTTGGTAATAAATTTGCACGATTTGCCAACGTTGTTCAGGAGTAAGTCAATTCACTATGAAATGGCAAACCAAACTGAGCATAAATCAAGTGACAGCTGTCAAAAAGACCAACTCCGAGAAAAGTATTGGCAGATTGAAAACCACACTTCTAAAAAAAACACCCCTTACATAGATGTTAACCAGGTAGGAAATGAACTAGATAATAATAGATTATTACAGTTATCTTGCTATTGTCTCGAGTACAATTCACACATTCATTGAACAGAATTTCTCTGTAGCGCATGTACTAGTTACAAACAAATATGTAATCAGTATGTACGAGTATGTATATAATTTTCTTCGTGATATTGTAATGCATAATACTTAATTATATTTTTATACGATTTCACACACACAAAATTTGCCACACAAAAATTACTAGTTCAGTGTAACAATACAACAACAAAAAGCAAAAAAAATTTGAAACGGAAGAAACAAAGTTTTGAAAATAAATAAATAGATAAAATAATTAGGAATAAAAACAGGAAAAGGTCAGTTCAGATATGCGTAACAAATCCATGATTGTCGAATGTCATTTTATGATCCATTAATTTGCGGTGCAAAAAACAATAGTATCACAAAACAACAAAAAAAACTAAAAAAAAAAAAGTGAAAAAGAAAAAGCGCTAAGAAAAGAAGAAATTACGCAAAGAGAGAAAGAAAAAACGCATATAAAGAAACAGCTGAAAGTCGGCTTTTTGAATACAATACACTTACTTAGCTGGCGCTACAACCGATGATCGGTCTTGGCCGCCTCCACAAAGCTTCGCCAGTCACTTCTGCTATGCGCGCGCTGGCGCCAGTTGATAAGGCCAAGTGCAGTCAGGTTGCCCTGCACCTGGTCTTTCCAACGGAGATTAGGACGTCCCCTTCTGCGTGATCCTCCACCGTGGTTCGAATAAAACACCTTTCTAGCCGGAGCGCTTTCTTCCATTCGCTCAACATGACCCAGCCAGCGAAGCCGCTGGAGTTTTATACGCTTGACTATGTCAGTGTCGGCGTACAGCTCATACAGCTCATCGTTCCATCTTATTCGATACACGTCGTCCACGCATACTGGACCGTAGATCTTACGGAGTATCTTCCTCTCGAATGCTCCTAATATACAATACAATACACACTCATATAAATACATACATACATACTATATAGTATATATGTAGTTATGTATATAGTGTTACGAGGACTACGAAGCGTGTACCATGTGTAGGTATTACCCGTACTAGGTACAAGCTTTACATAAATCTCTGTGTGGCAATTATCTAGAAAAATTATTAGATATTACAAATGTTATTTTTCTGTTTTTTTTATTAATTTAAAAACCACAAAAAAAAATATAACTTTATGATTATTTTATTTAGTTACATGCATTACACATACGAGGGTAGATTAATAAGTACCCGTCTGTGAAGACAGATGGCGTTGCTGAGGGAAATTGGCATTACCGTCGTGTACTGCCATCTGTCACACGACAACACACGAAACTTCAAACTGATTCATAAGTTAGTTTATATTTGACAGCCATTAGTATCACACGTGTTTCGTGTATCGCGAAAAAATGGAAAAGAACAATATCGATCCGTAATTCGCTTTTTATTTTTGGATGGAAAACATGCAAAGAAATAAAAGCGAAGTTGGGATGCTGTCTATGTTGACCCTTCACCATCTATGACAACCGTAAGATATTGGTTCAACGAATTTAAACGTGGTCGTACATCTAATTTTTAAGAGGAGCGCCCAGGCCGCGCGATAGACGTGGTTACCGACGAAATCGTTGAAAAGGTCTGCGACATGATTCTCGCTGATCGCCGAACGAAAGTGGGCGAAGTAGCAGAGGCCGTAGGACTGTCGTACGGAACGGTAATTAATATTTTACATGATAGGTTAAGCATGAGAAAGGTGTCGGCCCGATGGGTGCCGCGATTGCTTACGTTGGACAACAAGTGGATACGGAATTGTATGAATTGAACTACGAATTGCTGCCGCACCCACCTGCGACTTTTCTCTGTTCCCCAACATGAAAACGTGGCTCGGGGAGAAAAGTTCAGCTCAAATGAGGAGGTTATCGTCGAGACAGAAGCGTATTCTGAAGAGTTTGACAAATCGTATTTTTTGGAGGGGTTAAAGAAATGGCAGAAACGTTGGGAAAATTGTATTGTACTAAAAGGAGATTAAGGTTACAAAATAGAAAAAAAAAATTTGTGATAAACTTGCCTCTTCATTCCTAACACGGGTACTTATTGATCTACCCTCGTATGTTGTAGATATGAATGTGAATGAACGAAGGAAAGAAAGAAAAAACGAATAATATTAGTAAACAAAAACAATAATGAAATTAATGATTGAATTAAAAGCGCAACATGCAGAGTTGCAGCAAAGAGCAATTTGCATTCGCATTCGCATTTGCTTTTGATTTTGATTTGAAGTGAAGTGTGCAAATGTGTGTCGGTGAAGATGAAGCGACATGAAACGAATTAAGCGGGAAATGAAATAAATGGCTATTAAAAAATAATTAATAAAATACGGGTAAAATGTACTCGCCTCGCCGCACACACGAGTGCATAAAGTTTAGCTAGCTACCTGAATTGATTGATGAGCATCAAGTGCATACATACACAAGAAATAAATTAGAAGTGATTTCTTTTACATACTCGTACACAAATTGAAAACGCAATGCAATGAAAGATTCCGAAGGATCGGTATTGTTGGAGATTGGCAGCACAGCTAATTGGTAAATTGAAATGTTCCTATTGAATAACTTTATGTACCATAGCTATTGATTGATTGATTTAGAATCACTTTGATTTTAATTTTAGTCTATACTATATTTTGGTCTGAGCTTGTTTTAATTTTCTATCTGAGTTCTTATTTAAATTTTGGTTTGCATTTTAGTCTAAATTTTGGTCTGAGCTCGATTTAAATTTCGGTCTGAGAAAGATAGAAGAAGGCTAAATTTTGGTCTGAGCTTGTTTTAATTTTCTATCCGAGTCCTTCCTTGAATTTTGGTTTGAATTTTAGCTTAGACTTTGCTCTAAGTTCGATTTAAGTTTCGGTCTGAGTTTTAGTCTAAATTTTGGTCTGAATTTCTTTTAATTTTCGATGTGAGCTTTTACTTGAAGTTTGGTCTGAGTTATAGTCTAAATTTTGGTCTGAGTTCGATTTAAGTTTCGGTCTGAGTTTTAGCCTAAATTTTGGTCTGAATTTCTTTTAATTTGCTTTCTGAGTTCTTACTTGAAGTTTGGTCTGAGTTATAGTCTAAATTTTGGTCTGAATTTCTTTTAATTTTCGATGTGAGCTTTTACTTGAATTTTGGTCTGAGTTATAGTCTAAATTTTGGTCTGAGCACGATTTAAATTTCGGTCTGAGTTTTATTCTAATTTTTGAAATGAACTTGATTAAAGTTTCGGTCTGAGTTTTAGTCTAAATTTTGGTCTGAATTACTTTTAATTTTCGGTGTCACTTGAATTTTAGTTAAAACTTTTTTCTGATCTTGATTAAAATTTTGATTTTATGTGATTTACATTTTGGTTTGAATTTGTTTTAAATTTCTGTGTGGATTGTCACTTAAAAGTTCGGATCAGTGAAAACCATTTTAAAACATCATTTGGGCCTAAGAAGAGTGAATGTACGATTGGTTCCAAAATCACTGCATTGGTTTTACGAGACTATTTTACCAAAAATTCGACTGATATCGTTCTCGTTCCGCAACCACCCTATTCGCCTGACTTAGCACCGTGTGACTTTTGGCTATTTTCTCAACTCAAAAAACCGCTTCGTGGACCGTTGGACCGTTTTGAGTCAATTGAAGACATTAAACATGAATCGCTAAGCGCATTGAAGGCTATTCCGGAAATTGACTTTAACAACTGTTTCGAGAATTGGAAAAAACGTTGGCACAAGTGTATTGGGGCCGGAGGGGATTACTTTGAAGGGGACGAAATAGATTTGGAAGAATGAATAAAAAAATTTGAAATTATGAACAAAGTCTTACTACTTTTTGCCCACAGTAGTATACACGTAAATAATGGGCAACCCATCTATCCATACTTGATTGATAGAGGGCGTTGTCCTTCATCCAATATATAAATCGATTCGAAAGAAGTAAACTTCAATAAATTAATGCTATATATATAATATTCTAACATTATTGTGGATATTGTGGTCGCTGTGGCGTAGTGGTAGTGCGTTGGACTGCTACGCAGAGTGTCCGGTGGTCGAATCTCGGCACAGGCAAAATCAAACAAAGTACAAAAAATAAATAATTCCCCACGGCACCACCTCTTGGCAGGCAATGGCAAACCTACAAGAGTAAAAATTGCCTATGAAAAGCTTTGCAATTCGCTGTTCGAATTCGGCATTAAACTGTAGGTCCCTTCCATTCATGTACAAATATAACATGCACAACATGAGTGGATGCGAAAAGCTCGGTCTGGAGGGTCTAGACTGGGCTGTTGTGCCATTAAAAGTAAACTAATATAATATTCTAAAATAAATTGAATAAATTAGATTTTAATACTTCGTGTCTTATTTAAAACTATTTATATGTAATTTTCAAGTGTGAAATTTTATAATTTTATGCCATGACTCGGTGTAAAATACGCAGCACTTGCATTCATCTGTTGTATGGCATCGAAAACTTGCTCCTATTGCATAGAAAATTATCGATTTAAAACTTGAAATTTGCAATTGTGTGTGCATTTCCTTATACGACAACATTGTGTTTTTCTCTGTGATTTTCTTATTAGTATTACATTTAAACACACCAGAAATGTGGAAAAATAAAAAGCAACGACTATTTTTTATTTACAACTTGAGTGCTGCTGCAATCAAGATCAATGTACTTTTATACTATTTACAACTTACGGCACAGTGTAGACTTGGTCCAGCCTTACTCATTTACAATGTACGAGTTGATGCGTAGAGACAAGCCACACACACACACACACACACACACACACACACACGTAGATTTATAGTTGCATTTCATTTTTAATGGAATTGAAAGAAAAAATTCCAATTGAGCCCAAACAACCGAGGCATTCAAACAGACAGAACCTTCGAGGAGTTTGAGTTGGTAGGAGCAAAAAATAAATAAATAAATAAATAAATCATCCATCATTTAAAAAGAAGAAAATGCAAGAATTTATTTTTTTTTTTTTTTTTTTTTTTTTTGAAGACAACGAACAAATCCATCTTGATCTGCGCAAGAACAGCAAATCAACTACAGCTGGCTGCCTATAACTACTACCAAAGGCCTAGAGAAATAAGTATTATGTGCTTATGCAGGCATGTAAGTATGTAGGCAGGCAGGTAGACAGGCAGGTAGGCTGGCATGTAGATAGATAGTAGTTATTTTTAGTATGTCCGCGAATGTGCGGTGATTTTATGATAGACACATAAATATTTATTTTATTTTTCATTGGCAGTTGTTTTATCAAGTCTGGAGAAAAGTTGAAAGAAACTAAGAACATTCTTTTTATTTTCTACTTGAATTTAGCTCGTACGTGTAGCAAACTCAAGCTCCAGTGTACTTACTTCCATTTCAACTGTCTGTCAGTGTGGAAGGAATATGTGTGTGTGTGTTGCAAGCTAAATCAAGTCACACTTTGCCCGCATGCATTTCTAATTCAAACTCAACTCAAATAAAATTGAATTGCATATGGAAGCAACTACCATATCTAGGAGCTTACTCAAGCCTTTTTTTGACCTTTTTACGTAAATTTATGTAAAAACTAAAAACCACTGAACCACTGAACTGAAACTAAATCGAAATTGTGGTTATTACTTATTTTTGCGTGTGTAGTCATAAATGATTTAATGAAATCTTTGGCTTTTTGCTCCACTTACATAAGTATTTCATATTGCCGTGGGCAATACGTGCTCGTAATGTCTGTGAATTTCCTCTCACTCAAATTGAGGCGAAAGGAGAAATAATGAAGTTTGCACAATCGATTGCTTATAGCTAATGAATAATGGCTGAATTATACTTAATGCTCTCTCTACTAACTGGGGCAACTGATAGAAAAAACTCCAATCTGGTTAAGTAGTTTTGAAACTTGAGTCGCCGTGGCAAAGTTGATAATGTACGGTGCCCGGATTTGAGACTCGGAACAGCCAAAAATTAAAAATAAAAAATGGTACTAGCTCTGGTACTGGCAATGGCAAATTTCCAAAAGTAAAAATTTCCTAGCAAAAGATTTTCATTTTCAGGTAACTTCTGATTTAACGAAAACGATATGCACGGTTACCAAACGCTTGATCTAGGCCCTCCATGAGCTCTTGTATCATAGAAAAAGAAGAAACGGTTATAATACTTGAAACAACCGAGGAAATTAGTCAAACTAGCAGAGGGCGTTGACAACCGGAAGTTACTTCAGCGGACATTTGTCCACAATGTAGTGTAAAAACCGAGTCTATTCATTAGAATCTAGTGTTTCAAAACATATCAGTGTCTAGTGTATTTTGAAGAGAAGAAAAAAATACATTTACAAATATTACTTAGTATAGTAAAATTAATAATATTTTTAATTGTTGGTGTATCCACTTATTTAAATTTTATTCCAGAAGAATCGAGAAATGTTAGAGAATTCACAAAAAAGTTGTGTATTAGCATAGCAACATGCCTACTGAGACTCAGTTTGGATTTTTGATCTTCGGAGCGTAATTCAATAATATTATTTCGTCTGAAACCCTTTCCCACCAATCTTTCAATCCCTCTTTGAATGCTTCCATTCAGCAGCTTACATGTAGTACAACATTCAATTTCATTTTCATTTCAGTTATTTAGTCTTACTGACTAGAAATTATAAAATGATAAAAAGTGTTGTAAAAATAATTAACAATTAGATAATAAAAATTATAAATAAAAGGATTCAATATAATGCTTGAAATAATTCCCAATTATAGAGAAATCCACATCGCATTGCTTTGAGACTTTGTTAAATTCAAGCAAGGCCCTTGTAATTGGAGCATTCATTGTATAGTTAGTTTTCAAAGTGGAAAATGGTAGCTCAGATGACGTGAAGGTACATTAAATGTAATCTTTTCAAGTAAATATGGGGAATCCATATTTCCATAAATTTGGTCGTACTCAACCATGAGGGAATGTATACTACTGTGGGCTTTTAATTTATATTTCGCGCGGAAACCCATTCATCAAAATATTATTTTTTTAAGGTTGGTATGACTGTCGGTGACATCTGTGCCAAATGTCACATCAATAGTGTTTAGTATACGCTTGTCTTTCTGAAGTACAAAAAGTGCATTCGGCGATTTTCGCAATGAGTGAAATTATTCAACAAAGAAGTTACATTCAAATTTGTGTGCGGAATCAAATTTCTGGTGCCGAAACGTTCAGAATGTTGCAAAAGGCCTAAGGCCTTCGGTGATAATTGTATGTCGCGAGCAAGTGTTTTTGATTGGTACAAATTGTTCAAAGATGGTCGAGAACGCGTTGACGACAAACCACGTCCAGGACGGCCATCAACATCAACTGATGATCAACACGTCAATAAAATCAAGGAATTGGTGCTCGAGAATCGACGATTAACAGTCAGAGTCAGAGACCTTACTGGCATCGTTGGAATATCGGAAGGATCAGTGAAAACCATTTTAAAACATCATTTGGGCCTAAGAAGAGTGAATGCACGATTGGTTCCAAAATCACTGCATTGGTTTTACGAGACCATTTTGCCAAAAATTGGACTGATATCGTTCCGCAACAACCCTATCACCCTATTCGCCTGACTTAGCACCGTGTGACTTTTGGCTATTTTCTAAACTCAAAAAAGTCAATTGAAGACATTAAACATGAATCGCTAAGCGCATTGAAGGCTATTCCGGAAATTGACTTTAACAACTGTTTCGAGAATTGGAAAAAACGTTGGCACAAGTGTATTGGGGCCGGAGGGGGGGGGATTACTTTGAAGGGGACGAAATAGATTTGGAAGAATGAATAAAAAAATTTGAAATTATGAACAAAGTCTTACTACTTTTTGCCCACAGTAGTAACTCTTCTGCTCCCAAGAGATTTCAAACTAATAAGTAAGCATCGAGTATTATACGAAGTAAAAGGCTCAACAAAATGTAAAGGTTGGAGACCAAAATGAACAAATTTCTTTTGAATTCTTTCAATACGTGCAGAGTGTGTAATGTAGAAAGGATTCCGAATAAAGGAAACATATTCAAGTTTCGAACGCATAAATGTTGTATACAAGATTTTACTCGTATACGAATCCTTGAAATCTCTGCAATAACGAATAAAGGCAAGGAGCGAATAGGCGTACAAAAAAGAAGAGCAGTAGGCACTCGAACATAAAACTTACCCCCCGATTCACCCAGACATTCAAGTTGTAGAACTTTAAACTTACCCGACGATTTTCAACAGCGAAATATTGAGAAACAGCGTACAAGGAAATCGGACTAGAAAAGTGTACTTTATCCAAATGTTCATCATTCTTCTTATTATTCCTTTTTGTTAATGGAACAACAGCTCAAGAAGTGTCCAGGCCGAGCTTTTCGCATCCACTCATGTTGTGCATGTTATATTTGTACACGAAGAGAATAGGTATGAAACCGTAACGCGAAGCAATTTTCACTTTTGCTGGTTTGCTTGTGCCGAGATTTAAACCCGGACACTCTGTGTAGCATTCCAGAACATCATCCATCCATTCACCTTCGCATAAATATTGTGTTCTACTGTGTTAAGATCATTGGGTGGCCAGATTCTTTCAGTACGACAGAAGTACTTTCAAAGTTAGCGTGGAAAAAAGAAGCGTTTAAAATTTTATCATGAATTTGATTGGGTTTCCTTCCAATGGGTTTATCATTCGGGGCACTTCATTGCATTCGGGGCTTCAAGGGTCAAAATTAAGCTTCAGACTTTCTTTATTAAGTAAGTACATATTTATAACATATGTGAAAACCTTTACAAGGATTTGATGAATCGAATTAGGGTATGTAATCGTGTTCACTAAAGGAGCCAAGGAGTGAAAAATGAATTTCCCTTCCCCGCAATGTCTGGATCTCCTATGGAGTCTGATGACCGAAGAACTTCGCGATAGAAATCAAAGCCAGTGGTTCTGAAATGCTGAGCTGTGGTATTCATAGTAGACGTGTCATAGACTCTTCTTCATCGTAGCTTACCACATAAGTAAGTTACAAGTGCATACAGTGAACCAACGGAAGTCTATACTACAAATATGTAAATGTATGTACATTAATATTTTATTGCAACAGTAGTGCGGAAATGCTGATTGTAAAGCAACAAGGTTTAAAAACAAGAAACAAATATGATTATTTAATTTTACAAAATGAAAAAAATATATATCAATTTTTCAGCATGCATATTTTCTACTACTTATCAAAAAAAAATATTACAGCAATAAAGAAATACATATTACTTGAGGTACACCAACAACAACCATCACAACAACAACGAAAACAATAACACTTAAATGAAATATGGTGCCATTATGTCATTATTGTTGTTGTGGTATTTATGCTTTAATGCCGTTACTCTTTTATGCTCATGCTCATGTCCAACAGCATCAAATTGCGGTAAGCAGGCAGCAGGCCAGACGGACGGACAGTTGGCCGACCGGGGACGGTGCACATGCGCAATAAAATATTTGTGACCACCAATCGGCAACGGCAAAAGCATAAAATCAACAGTTGACAGTTATTTGACAGGCGCAGTAGCAGTCACTGTCACGAATAGCAGTAGTCACAAATAGCAACATATTGTCATTGGGCTTTTCATTTTCTTTCGTCTAGATAACATTTTGTTTTTGTCTTGTTAGTTTTTTTATATTGTATGGAAAATGATTACTTTGATATTTGCAACATTGTTGACATATTTTCACAGATTTTGTCAGTAGTTTGTTTTAGTTGATGGCTGTAATTAATTGTAATTAAATGCGGTTTTCGTTTGTTTTGTAATTTGTTTTTTTTTTTTGCATTGAAGAGACATTTTTTTTAAAGGAATTTAAATTTCTAAGACATACATACATATGTACATAGTATATATATATATGTATATGTATATCTACTACCTACCTATAACTTAATTGCTGTTACAAGTCAATGTACAAAAATTAACAAATTACCTCGTCATATTCTACAGAAATTATATTTACATAAAATAGGTTGATACTTGCCGATGTACAGACACCAATTTATTTATATATATAACTTATAAAATTCACTGCGAAGAATTGTAAAACGTCAAAATCCCTGTAAAATATGTCTTTTTGAAGCTTAATGAAGTTAACTTCTTTAGAATCGTTTTTACAATTATATTTAGGAGGGATAAAAGGTGATAGTGGCGCAACGACAATTGTCACGGAAATGAAGGGCAGCGCCCTCTATCAATCAAGTATGTATATACTCAAATGATGGCAGCACATATACATCCACTATGCGCCCTCTATCAATCTATAGAGAAGCCCTTCATCCCTCTATCGATTGATATGGGCATTGATTTGCGTTTGATTCATTGATAGTTGCCTATCATTTGCTCGTAAAATTTTACATTTCAAGCAAGTTGAGGCACAACAGAATTCGAATTTCATTGAAAAACAACTCGCAACGACTAATGCGGAGAGACAGCATGAATTGCAAATAAGTTCATTAATTGCATCAACACTCATGTCATTGAGTCCCAGCAATGGTCCTAAGATTATCCAGCACCAGGCAGTCTTTGAGACTGCCCGAATTCACAGCTTCTCAACGTAGAAGAAATTTTCTTGGAAATTTACCTGAAAATCTTTCCTCCGTGGAAAGAAAACCACTCGCATTAGTACAACAAAACATAGACGAGATTTGCCAAATTTTCAAGTCAACCTCATAACATTCGCGAGTTTTCAGATCGGCTGGTGGCAAATTTTCCACCTGTTGAGATCATACAACCTGAATATTTTGATAATGGTGATGATAATTATTATAATGATGATAATAATCATGATGATGGTGAAATATGAATTATAATATTTTCATAGATATTTTCATAGCTCCTAATCCTGCTATAAATATAGTTAATCCTGATAATAAAAGTAATAACTGACCTATTCAAGATCCCACAAGTAATAAATTAAACCAAATTAATAAATAAATCCCAGCTGTTACAAGAGTTGAAGAATGAACAAGAGCTGAAACAGGTGTTGGAGCTGCTATAGCAGCAGGTAACCATGAAGAAAAAGGAATCTGAGCTCTTTTAGTTATTGCTGCTAATATTACTAAACTCACAATCAATATTATTTCAAATTCATTTTGCATAACTTCTAAATAAAAAATATAATTTCATATTCCATAATTTAATATTCAAGCAATTGCTAATAATAAAGCAATATCCCCAATTCGATTAGGTAAAGCTATTAATATCCCAGCATTATAAGATTTTACATTTTGAAAATAAATTACTAAACAATAAGAAACTAATCCCAATCCATCTCATCCTAAAAGAATACTAATCAAATTAGGACTAATAATTAATAATATTATAGATATGACAAATAGTAAAACTAATATAATAAAACGATTAATATTTTCCTCATTTATTATCTATTCTTGTCTATAAAAAATTACTAAAGAATAAATTAATAGAACAAAAGATATAAATAATAAACTTATTCAATCAAATAAAAAAGTCATTACAATTATTAATCCATTTAAAGAAACAACTTCTCATTCTAAAAAATAACATAAATCATTAATTAACAATCATAAACCTTTAAAAAAAAATATTACTCTTTAAAAAATTAATGAAATAAAACTAATTATACAAATTGATAAATATTTCATGATCTAAAATGAAATAATTCATATCACTGACACCACAAATCAATATTTTTATTAAACTATTTAAATTATAAACATAACATACAAACATCACTTTTCAAAATTAATAAATTTAAAGGAAATCAATGTAAAAATAATATTAAATATTCACGAAGCTTACCTCCACTAAATGAATAAATTCCAGAAAATATTTTCCCATGTCGTCTATAAGCATATAAATACAAGGTATAAGCAGCTCTAAAAAAAGATAAAAATGATAATATAATTATAGAAATTCATGATCATGAAATAATTCTATTTAATAAAGAAATTTCTCCTAATAAATTTATAATGCATCTCATTTCATAGAGATGATAATTTTGCAAAGGTGATAATTTTGTAAACGATCAAAATGAAGTTAATCCAGATATAGCCCGCCTGGGATCAGAGAATCGTCAAACTGAACTATAAAAGACTTATCGTTTGCATAAATCAGCACATAAACAATTTCAAAACATATTCGCTTAAAACTCCTACGGCAACGCCCATAACTTCTGCGACAGACTCTGATTTTTACAAGATTACTAAACCTTAGCTGAAAACCCAAAACGCAAACGATCTGAAGAAGTAAACTTCTGAAAAGAAGTAAACACTAACACACACAATTTTTTCTTATTTCAAAATTATTTATAAACAATAATCCTTTCAAGAACTCGCCATAATACTTACTTATTATGTAGATAGTATTTCCATCGAATCAACATCGGACATATAGTGTTGGTACTAGAGAATTATGTATCAGGGAGATTTGTGGGGCGAAAAATTCTTCTTTCCACCAATAAGTATCTCAACCATACTGATCGTTGTTTCTGAATTAGAAGGCCACTTTATTCTTCTTTCTATTTTCTATGGATTACCTGATGCCATTTGTGATGAAAATTTCTCTTTAAAGTTTGTGACAAAAATCTGTCTTCTACAGAATTCTCAGCCGAAACCTAAGTCCTCGTTATCTACTTCTTCTGAAATTTAAAGGTCATATAACCGATGTGCTACTGTTGGAGGACTTTGAAATGGTGTTCGTTCTGGTTTTAGCACTACTTTTTGGTTTGGATTTATCTGTAAATTCGGGTTCGATTTAGTTTCATCAGTTTTTTTTGTCTGAATTTTGGTAAAAATTTTGATCAAAATTGGGTTTGTTTTTGGTCTGAATTTAGTTTAAACTTTGATCTAGGTTTAGGTTTAAGGTAAGTGTTTAGAAAGATCTGAGGATCCACGTGGGCTAAGTTTGCTGTACATGATTTGATTGATTGGCGGTCTACTTAAGCCTAATATGTTAATACATTAACACATAGTTGAACCTACAGTGTAACTCAGGTTCCGAACGGCGAGGTGGCAATTTGTTATCACTTGTTGGTTTTGCCATTGCCTGTGAAAAGGTGCCTTGTACACTTTCTTACTGACTAATTCCCATTCATTTCATATCGGTGGATATATAAACAGGTTATGAATGATAATATACCACGAAAACAAAACGGGTAACCTCATGGGTAAGAGTCAGAAAATCGATGTCGGCAGATTTTGTTCTACTTATTCATTCGATAGTAATATTCTCAGCTTTAGTGTCCGACACTGGCAAACTACTTTGATGACAATTTCCTCCATTTTTTAGTTTTGGCTTCACAAAACTTTACAAAGTTTGTATTCAAACTTTACACTTCTTTTTCTCACTTGGTCGCAAACCACTATGGCATGTATGTTCTAATATGATCATATTGATAATATGTAGATCATGAACGGGGAAAGTTAGATAAAGAAAGATTTTTAACAAAACCAAATTCAAAGGGAACAAAATAAAATGCAATTCTTCATACAAATGCATTTTACAGGTAAAGTATTGAGTTTAGATACATGCCATCATCATTTTCATACATCATTTTAAAGTATGTCTTATAGTTTTAGCTTCATTTTGCATTAAGTGTCAACATTTTGTTAAAAAAACGACTTCAGTCACTACTAATAATTAAGAACTCAAAACATTACAATAACATGAACAAGTGCTTTTAAATGCAAAATTTCATGAAAATCCGTTGAGAAATGGTGGAACTTTCTCTGGCCAAACATCTGTCAAAGCTTGATTTTATACATTATATTAGATTGAAACAGGGGTTGGTCCAAGTATATGTTCTGGTGCCCCATTTCTAGCTAGCTCGTCAACCATTTCTCTCAATACCACTATAGCCAGGCACCTAAATTAGATGGACTCTATTAGCTTAGATTTACATTAGATACATGTAAAACTTTTCCTTTGAAACCCAAAACCTAGATTTGTCACTCCCACTAACATAAACCGATCAAAAGTAAAATTTTCTTATACCCAAGAACATCAAAAATGAGCCTACAGTCTAAAAAAAAAAAGTTGTTCTTTTACTTATATTTTTTTATTTGGTTACAACCTATAACTTTTTTTAACTGAAATAGTTCTTGGTATTTATTTTCACTTATCGTTGAACCAGAGATTTTTAAGCCATTGACAGTATTAAAGTATTGATTCTTAAGACGTCAAGGAAAATCAATTTGGAGAGCATTCAAACCCTTAAAGGTTGGCCGGCTGGTTCCCTAATCGTTGTTGAAAATGAAAATAATAATGATAAATGCAAATTTGCCGGAAAGTGTTCGACACTCATTTATAATGTTGAAATAAAAAAGTTTAGCATACTTATACCGAATCTTCAAAAGCTTCTAAAAACAGCTACTCATATTTGCCAACATTTTAAGAACCCCTCAAAGATCTTAGTTAAGTTTAAACTTTATAGCTTTGGATGTTAACTGACGTTGCATCAATTTAACCCAATCTCTCCTGCATAACCTCAATTTGTATCATTTTGCTTGATATAACTACACATATTATTGCTCATTATTCATTCATTCGCTTGCTTGATCATTTGCTGGTTACCCAAAATTGGCACGCGCATTTGCGGCTCATGCAATGATTTAGAGGGGGTTTAATTAGTTGCTGCTATTGCCTGAAAGGTCAAAGTTAAATTATGTAGTGGCAGTTTCCTTCCTTGTTTGTTCTTGTTCGTATTTTCCATGGCTTTCATCTTAAATTGATTTATTTCCCTTTTATTTTGCGTTTGCTTTTTTCCTTCCCCATTTCATGTTTTGGTATTTTTTTTTACTTATCGTTAATCATAAATTTGTCCCTATTTGTTGTTGAATTCGTTTTTGTTGTACGTTATTCACAATAGTTGGTGTAATTTGCACTGGTTGGTGTCTTTGTTTTGTATTTTGCTTCTGCTGTTGCTTTTCTCTCTCTTGTTTTTGTTATTGTTGTCGCTTGCAGCGAGCTGCTCGCTCTTTCACAGAATTCATGACTAAAATATTTTCTTCTTTCGCATTCTTTTATTGTTGTTTTTAACTTTGCTATTTGTTTGTTGGTTTTTCCACACTGATTCTTATATTTATTACATAGAAAATAAAATATGTTTGGCGCCCTCGGATCGCAGCACAAGCAAATGTCTGCATAAGTTTTCCGTCGGAAAAGGGAAAACACAACATTAACAAAAACAAAATCAAGAAAAAACGAACAAAATTTAAATTAAATTTGGCTAGTGAAATTATATAATTTCTGAAGTAAAAAAAAAGCTCAATCTATTGGAACACATCAAGCAAGTTACTTAGGTATTCGTAGCTCACGAACCACTACAGTGTAGCGTACTTATAAAAGTTAAAAAAAAAATATTGCTTCATACAAGATGTGCGGTTATCGCAGAAAGCATCTTTGCAGTCATTGCAGAAGACAAATAGGAGGAAAAATTATAGTGAACCGCCAGGCTTAGAAAAGCTTAAGAATGACATTTTCAATTCATTACAAACGCAAATGAAAAGCAGTCAGAAAGAAAAGGAAAAGATTTATCTTTCTTAATTACAATTGACATTTTTGAGTGAAGTGAGGTGATGATGTCTTTTGAATTGCATTTAACTTGAAGTGAGCAGCGTGATTGCAGCAAAGCTGCAGCTGCACATTTGTCTGGCTGTCAAAATAACTAATGACAGGTGGCAGGAATGCGTGCGTGCGTGCGTGAATGCGTGCGTGAGTGCGTGCAGATAGATCTATTCAACTTTTCAACGCAGAAAATCTTTTGAATTGCTTCATTACCTTTGAAACCAGCTGCCATGGCGTGGACACAGGTAGTGGGAAGATTAAGAATGCGACGCCGCTGTGTAGCAATTGCGGGCGCATCCGCCACGAGGCTTGCATGACGACACGCACAAATGTAATGCGTATTGCTTAATAGTTTTTAGTATTTCAATTTTCTTTTTATTCACAATTTTCTTACTTATTATAAATGAGTGAGTGTGTGAGTGAAAGTCATGTGAAAAATGTATGTGTATGTGTATGTGTGTGTGTGTGTGTGTGTGTGTGTGCGTGTCGTTGCGTGCAGTTTGCACTTTTTGATTTAACAGAAATTTTCAATTTCTTTTGGGTTTTTTTTTCTGCTGTGGTATGTTTTATATAAAATGTAAGCATGCGCAACCGCAGCAAATTTGATTAAAATAGCTTAAGTGTAAAGAGCTGAAAAAGTTATAGCCTATGTTAAGCTATTGCAGATTAATTATTGTTATTTTAATATGTGGTAAGATAAATTTTCGGTTTTTCTTTTGGCAGATGCTCTTAGCTCACCAATGGTTAATTGATTAGTTTTAAATCATTATCATTGTGATTATTTGTTTACAAATGAAAGTGTGTAAAATTGTTTTCATAAAATTGATTATAATGATGCTGTAGCTGGGCATGAGCTGAGAGCGTCATTATTATAACCGGATTGTGGTTATTAATTTTGTCATTTTGTGTGTGTGTATGTGTGTGTGTGTTCGCATAATCTAATTGGTAGCCACTTATTTGTAGTTTACAGTTAAGTTAGGTTAGCAAGACCTGCGTGGATCAGCTCCACACTTCCACCCGAAGATATGTGCCAGGGAGGAGACCCGTTCTTGATCAGGCTAAGAATCAGTCATGTTTTTCTCGCTGCCATATGATACAGATGATACAAATTTTCATTGTGGTGTGGTTAATAATTTAGTTTAATTTCAATCATTTGAGTATTGGACAAATTCTGAAAGATATAGTCATTTGAAATCCGAACAAACTGAAGAAATTCTTAAACAATTATCGAATTAATTGGAGTCTACGGAGGGAATTGTTGATTGGGAGCATAATTCGGAAGAAATAGCAGAAATCCCAAATGGTTTTGAGCTGCAAGGTGCTTTCTGTTTATGGCTTTTGGGATACTTATTAGCATTATAAGCATTGGATGGCAGTGACATCGCAAAATTGTACGGAATGTTTCAATTTAAATTACATTTTTTGTGTATTTTGTCCTTAAGAATTTCACGGTACTATCAAGTTTACAGCAGTGCTCCTGTTGCATTTTTCCACTGGGTTATTATAAAAATCATTTCCCGCATTTGCATATACATTATTACTAAGTAAGTACTAAGATTTCTTTCAATAACTTTTAATTAATCTTTTCTTTTTCTTGTTTTCATAACTGACTCTCTTTTTATGTTTTTCGAAACTTTTACCTCTTGTTTAAATTGTTGTTTTGTTACTTAATTTTTGTTTGTTTTGATTTTTTTTTTTTTAACAAACGAAAGTAAATCACGATTTATGGCAAATATTTTGCAAGAATTGCTTCGTAGCGCCAGTGCTCCTCTGCTGTGCTCTACTCAGTACTGCCAGTTGTTGTAACTAGACGCTACGTCGTCGCCGCTTAACTGTGCTTAAGGTACACTTAACTTTTCCCCATCTTCCTCCACTTAATGTTTCCTATTGCATGCTTGCTGTAGACATGCAAATTTGGTTTTAGTTGAAGCGCTTCGCTTATTTTTGACTAGTAGCGTCTTCTAAGTACTAAAGTGGAAATTGCGGTAATTTTGCATATATCACGAATCTCTGCAGTGATGGATGCCTTTTTTTGTTTCGGCATATAAATTTTATTTTTTTATTATATTCATGAGAATTAAATAATAATATTGTTTTTACTGGCATAAATCTCGGTGCAATATTGTGAAATAAGATTGTTCTAGGATTTTGTTATTTTTAATTAAAAATTTATGAAGCATAAGCTTGATATGGTAGAAGGCCATAACGTGAACCTCGACCTCTTAAACAGATAGGTACTAGTGGTGTCCTTAGAGCAAAATATATATAACCATAGAAGGTAACTAATCCCACTATTATGGGCAACAAATCGGTAATCAGTCGCTTCCCGAACCAGACTCTTTTATAGCCAAATATATAGGCAGTAAACAAACCTTTCTCTTTTCATCAGAGAAATTAGTGACATCTGGTACTTATACCTATATTAGTCCTACCAATCTACAAGATGTTATTCGGGTTCGTTTGTAAGTCCAATAATTAGAAATTTCATATATGTGGAAATCCCAAGAGTGATCCCGTAGTACGTTTCAAGTGCGCAATCAACCTGATAATTAACTTGCTACATTTGTTCTTTCAGGGCCAAGCCGCAAAAAAGACCTCTCCCACTTCGGGAATCTAACGTACGGAAGTCGGTTAACTATAGACTCTATAGACTAGACTAAGTCGGTTAACTATGCACTTATTCTGAGCAGGTGTCACTATGGAAACAAAGTCCACTTTATTTCGGTCACAGATTACTCTGTAGCTATCCTGGACCTTCATACTAAAATTCGAGAGCTTTATCCATCCATAGAAGACTGGAAGAATGTTTGGGTGTTTCGTAACACTTAGGTTACTATTTATACCGATGTTTCAAAGATGGATTGAAGAAACAGAGAGGGTCTGTATTTAGAAGCCATGCATGTAAGGCAGTCGTATCGTCTTCCTAATGATTGCAGCGCCTTTCAATCGGAGATCTTTGCAATCGAAAAAGAAACAAAAATTTTACTATTCTTGTAAAAAGCTAGTCTGCTTTAAAAGCAATAGGATTCAAAATAGTTAAGTCAAAAAAAAAGTATGACAGCACCGTGTTTCACTCACGGCTGGGAGACCTCAAACTAAATGTCTCCCTATTCTGATTTCCTATCGAAGGAAACCTGATAGCACACGACGATACAACCCCCGATATATGATCCATTAAGAATGATTGGTGAATATACTGTAGAATATACTGTAGAATATACTGTAGAATATACTGTGTAAAGTTTCCAGAGCCTTATGACCAAGGTTAGACAGGAATGGACAAGAGTACTCTTTTTGGGGTTAAAAATCTGCAGTACTGGTGCTTAGTCATCTTGGGTCACTGTGCCATGGCAAAGTCCTAAAAGTGAATTAGGCATAAGTTGTTACGGCACGGAATCGATATATCATCTTTTTTTTTCAATGTCCAAGACTGCAGACGAAACGACTTTATGGAAAACCATGTCGACTTGAAACGTAGAAGCGCAAGGATCGACCATGGATGCACCTGCGACTGTCACGAACTTTACCTTGTGTCCTACTCTCGACTGACGAAAATAACGCTCTATAAGTCCCTCATCCTTCCCCTCCTAATGTATGGCGCAGAGACGTGGACATTGACCATCAATGATGAGAGGCTGTTAGGAGCGTTCGAGAGGAAGATACTCCGTAAGATCTACGGTCCAGTATGCGTGGACGACGTGTATCGAATAAGATGGAACGATGAGCTGTATGAGCTGTACGCCGACACTGACATAGTCAAGCGTATAAACTCCAGCGGCTTCGCTGGCTGGGTCATGTTGAGCGAATGGAAGAAAGCGCTCCGGCTAGAAGGGTGTTTTATTCGAACCACGGTGGAGGAAGACGCAGAAGGTGACGTCCTAATCTCCGTTGGAAAGACCAGGTGCAGGGCAACCTGACTGCACTTGGCCTTATCAACTGGCGCCAGCGCGCTCATAGCAGAAGTGACTGGCGGAGCTTTGTGGAGGCGGCCAAGACCGATCATCGGTTGTAGCGCCAGCTAAGTAAGTAAGTAAGAACCAACGTCTTCAACTATGCGCACCGGTTGGACAATAAAGTACCTCCTCTCTGGAAGTCACATAGGTCTCCTACTGGAAGTGTGGAGTGTGATACGCCTCTGAAATTAACCATGGTACATACCTATACAGATGTGGCTTAACTTATATTACTATAAGTTATTGAAAAACGATTTTTTAAACGTTTTTTATGTTTAAAAATTTAATTTTAATAGTTGATTTCATTCTGTTTGATAGCTTGATTTCATTCTCATTGTCGCGGATATCATAAAATGTTACCTTAATATTCTGTGCTTTAATTTCAAATGAAAATATCGCATGCGATAAAATCATTTATTAATTGCTAAGCTGTTTCCCTTTACGTAGTTACGTAGTAGAAACGTTTGATTGTTAATGAAATTATAGCACATCATCGCTGAGCAAACATGAGGAATGGGAATCGATTGGTTTTTCAATATTTATTTTTAGAATGTTAAAAAGTCTTACATTTAAATGTTAGATATATATTTTTATGTCTTTCCGGAAGCATTACTACTAAATAATAGTAATTCAATATTTCATTCTAAGTTGGTATTTTGGAAACATGCTTGGCATCTGTACATGTTTTTCTTCATTTATTTCCTTCAAAAAATATTAAATTTTTTTTCATAAAGAACAGCGGAATTAAATTAATAGTAAAGGAGAGCACTCAGTCGGCAGCACTCACCACCCATCACTTACAGCCCTATTTTAAGTATGTATTGGTGTATAATTTATGGGGAAATAAAACTAAAATATGTGAAATCGTGACAGAATTTCCTTCCAGCTGATTAGTAGAATAATATAAAAAATAAATAATTTCATCAGCGCGCAGGAAAAGGAATGAGGGAGGAACTGAACTCCTTTTTGTGTGTTTCGTTGCTTGCTTCAATAAGTTGTGCAAAAATATGCGTCGAAAGAAGAAGAAGAATTTACGCTGCACCATCATTGCGCATGTGTTGATTGTGTCATACCACAACAACAACAGCAATAACGACAACGGCAACAATTTTCCGATTGCCAACAAATGTCAGTGAATTGTTTTTTTTTGCAGAGCAACCAACGACTGCACGAGTGCCAAACACGGAAAAAGCAGAAGAAAAATTTTATATTTATACTTGAGTGCAGAGTGTGCGATAAATTCAAGTAGAACTTGCACATATCCATAAACAAACAAAAAGTATTGCATTTAGTAACTTGCTGCATGCTGTTGCCTTTCAAGCAAATATCGAACGAACAATCAACAACTGAACAAATGTTATATCAATATTATTGTGAATATAATCGGAAAAGTTGCTGTTCTAGTTGTTGTTGTCATTATAAATGGCTTACTCATCGTCAGCAGGCACAGCCACCATCACAGCAGAAGATAAAGCAACAGCAATACGAACAGCAGCGACAACGACATCATCATCGCCAATTGGGGCACGACGTGTACGCACCGATTTGAAAACATCAGAAAATATTTTTCTTAGCACAAGCAATACGCGGACTACGATGAGGATACGAACAACATCGCCAATTGCTATAAAGCAACAACAACATATGACACATAATCAACAGCAACAGCAGCAAGAACAAAACCAATACTATAACAACTACAACCAGCAACAGAACCAACACCACCAGCAACAGCATCATCATCATCATACATACAATGCTGGCATGCATAGGCAACAACAGCAGCAGCAGCAACAACAACAACAGCCACACCAGCATTTATACCATACAACCAAAAGTTCAAGGCGAACTTCAACAAGTGTTGCTGCTGTTGCTGATGTGCTGCCAGCAAGAGGAAGCATTGGCACAGCATTTACCGCAAATTGCTGTCACACGTGCGGTGCCGCATTGCGTTGCAGCATACATACACTGTCTGCTAGTGCACCACAGGCCAATTCGAATTATCTTAGGTGTAAAATATTTATACATAGAAAGCAATGAAAATGTTTGATATTTTTTGTTTTTCCATTGCTTATTACTTATTCCCGTCTCTCTTCTCTCTTTCTTTTCTTTTTAGCGCTCATCTGCCAGCACGTGCAACGCGTCTCCTGAATCGTTCACGACTGCAGCAACAATGCCCATTGGTCGATAAGTCGCCGCTGATCGCCGCTGCCGATTCGGATAGCTCAAAATCTACGCACAGCCTGAGGCGTAGCGCTGCAGCATCACGTGCTTCCACAGCGACATCAACGCATACTGCATCTGCATGCACATCGTCACTTAATCGCACACAACGGCCATCGTCGCATCATCATCAGCAGCAGCAGCAGCAGCACCATCAGCATTTGGCTCATTCACTGCACGGTTCATCGGACGATCTCATGTTGTATGATAAATCATTTAGGAATGCCATGATACAGGATGTTCTGCAATTTAAAAGGCAATTGCTTCGTTTGCGTCGCATTCTCCAGGAGGTAAGGAACAACTAACTAACTACTTCTAACTACTCTTCTAAATGAAAAAAGAATTCAGTTTAGTTTGCATTCAAAAGTGATGAGTACCCAAAACAGATTTTTAAGTGTTCGTCGAACTTTTGATTGAGCGCTAATAATTCGTCTGGTTCTTAGACTCCATTAGACTCCATTTGAGAGTAACTACGAGTACTTATGTGCTATCATCTGTCAGATAGCAATGTAAAAATTAAACAAATTCCTCGATTCCTCAATTCCTTATCTTGTTTATCCTGTTAAATAATAAAGGAGAAGTGGTTCCCGAACATCATAATAACCTTTTGACCTACTGCAAAATTTGTCCAAGGCATTTGTAAGTACCAAAAGACGACCCCGATAGTGTAGTGGAAACAGCACTATGCTTTCACCATGAAGGTTGGGAGTTCGTTGCCCCTCTTGGTCTGGTCGTCAATTCTCATAAACTTCTTATATTTCTACCGATATGAAGTGAAAGTGAATTATAAGAAAGGGTACAAGTACACCAATTGATAGGCAATGGCAAAACCACAGTTTAACCAGGGTTAAAGTGTAGGTCCAACCATGTGTTATCACAATGGCCAATCGTGGCCTAAATGCGTGCTCTGGACAGTCTCCAAAAATCAATGTAAAGAGAAATATATCACCCGTCAAAAGGGAATTGGTCGATAAAACACAATATATTTATTAATCATTCAAATTTATTGTATCGTCTTCAAATCAGGTCCCTTCCGAAATAATGCACTCATGCCAACGAATAATGCAATCATCAAAACATTTTTCAATAGCATTTTTCGGAATCGACTTCAGTTCTCGCCGCAAATTCTTCTATCGCCTGAAAACGGGTGCCTCGAAGTGGTAATTTCAAGTTTGGAAAGAGCAAAAAGTCAGCCGGCGCTTATATCATGTAAATACGGTGTTTGTGCGATGATATCTCTTGGGTTTTTGGTCAGAAATTCATTCGTAATTTTGAAGAAAATCCATATGTTTCGGATCTAATCAAGCGGCAACGCATATCATGCCCAAACAATCATGTGCAATGGTGCGAATTGCTTCGTGAGATACAAAAAGTTCAGCGGCAATCTCTCTCAAACTTAAACTACGATTTTCTGTCACCATTTCCTTCACTTTATTGATGTTAACTTCAGTTGAAGACGTTGATGGCCGACCGGAGCGATGCAAATCTTCCAGCACATCTTGGCCACTTTGGAATGAACTGTACCACTCATATGCACGTGTTTTTCAAAAAGGCAATTCACTGTAAGACTTCTGTGACATAAGCAGCGATTTTGCACATTAAATTCCATTTGTAATACAAAATTTGAGACAAATTTTTTATTCGACATTTTTATTCATTATAAAAATCGCAAAACACACTTGAGATAAACGGACAAAATCGAGCACTGTAAACAAACTAAATGACAAATCGCGCACAAGCTTCACGTTAGGATAGAGGACGACAGTGGTGCCAACTTAGCGACAAAAATAATTTTTACAATTCCTTTAAGCGGGTTTGGCAGAATGTACCATAAAAAGGTGGATGTAATATGTTGTACAAAATAGAAAAAGTGCTTAACTTTTCATATTGAAAAACTTTTTCTCAAACAGTGTCGTATCCAGTGCCAACCCATGGGGGGTTTACTTATCATCAGAATACAAAAAAAAAAGTGTTTTACTAACAATAATTACAAATTTTATCTAATTTTGGGGAAGGAGTTGAACTGGAACTCGTTTGAACCAACTCCCATTGCACTTCATAGTGAACTTGAACTCTCCGCAAACAAAAATTGTCTTTGGGGAAATTGGTCTACGCAGTATCCTCTTCTAAAAAAAAACATCCACTCTTTATCGCGGTGTCGTACTATGTAACAACCAGAGAGAAAAGCCAAATGCCACTCAGATTTTTAATGCTGATTCAATTTCATTGTCATTGAAAAGCCAAACTTCATTGCTTGATTGCAGATCTATTCCAATAAATTCAATGCCAAAGTAGTGGAGTATCTATTTGCATTACTTTTTAAATGAGGAATAAATTATAAAAATAGCTATTACCCCCAACTCTGGGCAGTTGTTGGATCTTTGTAAGGTCGTTAGATTTACTACGTCAAATGTGTGCATACTTAATTAATTTAAAAATCAATTCTTTGTTACATTACTTTTGAATGCATTCTCGAATGCACTCAGCTTATTTTGCTTTACATTATTTTATTTTATTTGTTTTTCCAAAATCCTTTTCTTTTTGCATGTCAACAAAAACCAATTATTTTAATTGTACATAAATATTTATTATTGCACCATTATTACTTTGTACAAACAAACGAAATTATCATTTCAATTTATTTTGATTTCGGTGATGATTTCCCCTACATACACAAAAACATCATCCATCACTATCATCAGGACGAAGATTGTTTGATGAGGGTATGTTATAATTTACTTTGTACTTTTACTTCGAATATTTGTTTATTTACTTGTAATTTTTTAATTATTTGGGTGGCGAACAATTACCATAGAGCTATTAAGTTACTTACTTAGTCTTTACTAATATTTATTTATGTACTTTAGTTACTTACTTGAATATGAATTGATTAAAAAATTTAAGATTTTTTTGTTAAATAATTCAAACAAAAAGATATGGATTTTTTCTTAAAGAGTCTGACAAATCATTTAAGTGATCCCTTTTTAAAAAAAAATATCAGTCTTAATCATTTTCCTAACAATTTGCTATCATATCCCAATAATTCGGAGAAAGAAATGCATTCCTTGATCAATCATTTAAAAATATGATTCCAACTAAAATCGCAAATATTTTGATTGTTAACAGATCAAAATATCAGCCTCAACCATTTAAAAAAATGATTCCAACTCAAATCGCAACTATTTTGATTGTTAACAGATCAAAATATCAGCCTCAATCATTTAAAAATATGATTCCAACTCAAATCGCAAATATTTTGATTGTTAACAGATCAAAATATCAGCCTCAACCATTTAAAAATATGATTCCAACTCAAATCGCAAATATTTTGATTGTTAACAGATCAAAATATCAGCCTCAACCATTTAAAAATATGATTCCAACTCAAATCGCAAATATTTTGATTGTTAACAGATCAAAATATCAGCCTCAATCATTTGAAAATATGATTCCAACTGAAATCGCAAATATTTTGATTGTTATCAGATCAAAATATCAGCCTCAATCATTTAAAATATGATTCCAACTCAAATCGCAAATATTTTGATTGTTAACAGATCAAAATATCAGCCTCAATCATTTCAATATATGATTCCAACTCAAATCGCAAATATTTTGATTGTTAACAGATCAAAATATCAGCCTCAACCATTTAAAAATATGATTCCAACTCAAATCGCAAATATTTTGATTGTTAACAGATCAAAATATCAGCCTCAATCATTTGAAAATATGATTCCAACTGAAATCGCAAATATTTTGATTGTTATCAGATCAAAATATCAGCCTCAATCATTTAAAATATGATTCCAACTCAAATCGCAAATATTTTGATTGTTAACAGATCAAAATATCAGCCTCAATCATTTGAAAATACGATTCCAACTCAAATCAGAAATATTTAAAATCGAAATATGAAAAGTTACACAATCTTTCGCAGATTGTGTAACCTGCTCTAGATTCGATTTTGCTCTGGATCAGGTCAAAATGGTAAAAGTTTCAGTCTGAATTTTCATGGCAAAGAAATTTTGTAGGTAGATTCGAGTTGCCAATATAATTAACCATACATAAGGAGTGAAATCGAAAAAATCGGATAACTTTAAATTGTTCTAGCATTGAAATCCCTTATGCAAATCAAAAAATATAAACAGTTTTGAAAAGAAAATTTAATTTCTGATTTGTTTGTTGTTTTTTACAGAATTCGGGGGACAGCCTTTCCGGTATGCCTGCCATTAGCGCCTTTACTGTCATTTCTGAGACTCTCTTGGCGGCAGCGTTCCACTTATTTACAAAATCTTCCAAGGATTTAGCTTCTTTGTTGCATTTAATGTTCTTTTCACTAGAGCCCAATATCTCTCGATAGGCCGAAGTTCTGGGCAATTTGGTGCGTTGGAGATTTATGGTACCAATTTGATGTTTTGGTCTTCGAACCATTTAAGGGTTACTTTACTGTAGTGGCAGGAGGCTAGATCAGGCCAAAAGAAAGTCGATACATTGTGCTTTCTAATAAAGGGCAGCAATCTCTTCTGGAGACACTCCTTCACATAAATTTCGGCGTTGACAGTGCCACTTGTTACGAAACTTTTACTCCTTAGCCCACAACTGCAAATCGCTTGCCATACCAGAAACTTCTTCGGGAACTTGGACTTTTGTTTTGTCCTAAATCTTTCCTCAACTCCTCCTCGTTCCTTTACGGTATAAAACTCTTGACCAGGCAATCGAGAAAATTTAGACAACACGTATGTTTCATCGTCCATAACACAGCAATCGAATTTTTGGAAAAAATCTGTCTTCTAGTTTTTAGCTCGGCTCTGGGCTACCAAGTTCTTAGTAGCGTTCCTGTCGGGTACTGACTGCACTTTGTATGTTTCAAGGCCCGCATCATTTTTAATTTTACGAACTAAAACCTCACTGTGGTCGCTGTTGTGTAGTGGTAGTGTGTTGGACTGCTACGCAGAGTGTCCGGGGTTCGAATCTCGGCACAGGCAAAATCAAAAAGTAGAAAAAAATAATTTTTCTACACGGCACCACCTCTTGGCAGGCAATGGCAAACCTACAAGAGTAAAAATTGCTATGAAAAGCTTTTCACTTCGCCGTTCGGATTCGGCATTAAACTGTAGGTCCCTTCCATTCATGTACAAATATATCACGCACAACATTAGTGAATGCGAAAAGCTCGGCCTAGGCCCTCCGTGGGCTGTTGTGCCATTAAAAGTAAGTAAAGTAAAAACTCACTGCAACTCGCTTTTTCCGCCAATTTTCGGTTAGACAACGCTTGATTCTTCTCTAAGAGAGCAACGAGTTTCTTCGCCTTCTGTGGAGACACGAAACCGCATTGCCTTTCAGAACCATATTTTCTAGCAACTGTTAAGTCTTTATTAAATTTTTTGAGAATCATCGAGACAGTGTTTTGTGCAACTTTCGCCTTATTTGCAATGGTTTTCTGGCTCCACTGCGGATTTTCTCGAAATAATTCAACAACTAAATCGCGTCTTTCCACTTCCGATGCCATGACTCAACTGAAAGTTCAAAAGTCAAAACACATGTGATGTGTATTTCATCAAAATTTCTCGAATTTTTTCATTCAGATGAAGAGTTTCAAAGCAGTGGTCTTTCAAAGTTATCCGATTTTTTCGATCTCACTCCTTAATAAAGTTGAAATTGAATAAATGGGCGTTGCACCTTCCATGTAAATAATGTACCTAAATCATTTTTGTGCATGAGAATTACTGATTTTCAAAATTTTCTTTATTGCCTTGCCTGTACTTACTTATTTTGTAAAAAAAAACTATGCAGGTTATTCGACCAGTGAGAGTGGTACCTCAAATACCAAACAATTGACATACCAAAATTGCGGTGAACTTTTTTTATAACCATTTGCATGTATGATAGCTTTAATGTGTATTCGAAAAACATCCGCCAGAAGCCAACTTCTACAACAAAAACCACAATCTGTAATCAAATCTTTTGGCATATGAATCATTAAAAATGTTAGAGTTATTAAAAAACTCCAGTTAGGTATGACTAAAGTGTGAGAAGTATAAAGAAAAAAGAAAAAATCTATTAAAAGCTGGTAGCCATAGCCAAAATTTTGCGTATTTCCAATTTTTAAATAAAGTGAATAGCGTAGATTTTCTACTATTATTATTTTCATTATTTTTGCAAATCATTGCTAAAGCTAAAGCGAAAAACATCACGCTTTGCTTCTAGGGAACATTATTGAGAATATTTTTTGCACAATATCAATTAAATTCGTACTCGTACTTTCTAAAAACAAAATATAAAAATAAAGAAAAAGAAAAAATGGAAAAAATGTCAGTATATTATTTTTCACAGCTTTAACACTCTAACCACAAGCTGAGAGAAATAGATGATAGCTGAAGGTGCCCTGTAAAAAAATTGGTTGCCGCTTGTTGGCACCAAGCAATAATTTTCTCATACACCAAGTAGTTGTGAAGCTTTTTCGGTTAGCTTTGCAAATAATTGTAGTATAAAAACTCACTTACCATAACTAACCAATGTATGAATTAAGTATGAACTGGTTTTTTGCTTTTGCTTTTAATTTTAAGTTTTTTTTAGCAGAACATTTTAAAAATCTCCTCGATTTTTCTTGCTCACTTTATTTATCTAGACGGAAACTCTCAACCCATTCGAAAATGATAATGGGCAACTCTTTGCATCCTGTGGATTGGATAGTAAACTATTGGATGACATCGATTTGGCCAGTTTGACATCATCGATCACCGATGATCCCATGCAGGAATTGGCTGATCTACGAAGACAGGTGGTTTACCTTCAGGTATTTGCACGTTTAATAGTTTCGTTTCGTTCTCTCTCTTGATTTGTTTCTGTCACATTGCTACTACTTAAGATTTTCAAATAATAATCAATAATAATTACAATAATGAAATGCTCCTTTATTTTTCTAAAGGTGAATTTTGTTTGTTCCGAGTGTTCAGCTCAATTCAGCCTATGTATTAAAAATGTAAAATGTATAAATTTGAAAATTATTTTGAAATATTTTTCGTTATTTAAATTTAGTGTGGAAAACTTTAAATCGTGCAAATTAAAAACTTAAAATATTACGATTTATTAAATTCGTGTTTAGCTGCTGCAAACTAGTTGGTTAAAAGCATAAAGAAAGTTAGAGCTTTCATAGAGCTTTAAGGTTCTATGAAGCATTCAACTTTTAAAGAGCTTTAATATTTTATAGAAGCTTAAGCTTTAGCAGAGCTGTAACTTCTATAGATCTTTAAGCTTTCAATTAGAAGTTTTAGAATTTGTTAGTCCTCTCATATCAGTATGCCCATTACTGATCTACAGTGACTAGTGTTACCGATTCCCATTAGAAAGCTTTAAGCTTAAGATCTTTAAAATCCGATAAAAATATGTCATTACTAAAGCTTAAAGCTTTTAGCTCGCATATAAACAGGAATCGATTTCTCTAATCTAATTAGTTATTTGTACATGTATTATTTGTTATTGTTGTCTTATAAATTATCATTATTTGAAATAATAATTTTATATATATGTACATAGTTTAAAATCTTACCATAAATAAGATTAATAGAATAATAAAATAAATGAAAAAATTTATAAATTTGGCGCATGTACTGGAATTGTATATTTTTAATTGTGCAGCACACAATTTTATTTCTTCAAAAGTTGTTTGCTTTCTTTTCTATTAATATAAAATTTAGTAATTTTTTCTTACCAAATCCACACTTGTTTAATTAATTTGAATCCATTTTTTAATACGTAACACATGCAATTCTTTAAATATGTTTAGAACTAAGCATCACGCAACAAAGAAAACACATTATCTTGCCCGCCAGAAACTAACGAATTAATTGGGGACCACATGGGCTAGAGAATGAAAATCCGACATTTTTCCGGACTCCAACCCTAACTTCGATCTCAACTCTGAGTCGTAAACTACGCAATAACAACACTGCGACAACAGCCCTGACTACTAAACCTCTCAAAACCGTGTCACTGATGCATAACGTTGATTGCTATATTTATCTAATCGAGTTAATGGTTCTTAATCGAAATCTCAGTCATCCTCTTCTAGTAGACCCCTGGAAAGCAAAACTCCGACTCAAACTCTTGCTTCTCTCATCCCCATATTCCGATTAAATTTCAATAGTTCCATAAAGGGGATATTAGGACATAATCTTCATATCGATTGAATTCGAAGTTGTTGACTTTCTTTTTCAACGAGGCACTGTGCAACAGAATGGTTCTTCCCAAATACTTATTTTTAAAAACAACAAAACTGGAAATTACAGAAATTTGACGACCAAAAACTCGGAAAGTCCGAGAACATTCTCCAACTTCTTTCAACTTGTTAAAATAAATCATTTTAACAACTTGTCTATGGTAAACACAATTTTTTCGCATCTTTTTAATAAAAAACAGGCATTTAAAACAATCTTACTTTACTTACTTTTAATGGCACAACAGCCCATGGAGGGCCTAGGCCGCGCTTTTCGCATCCACTCACGTTGTGCGTGTTATATTTGTACATGAATGGAAGGGACCTACTGTTTAATGCCGAATCCGAACGGCGATGTGAAACAATCAGTAATATTAAAAAACTGAACAGTTATGGTAAAGCATATTCCACCTAAACTGTTAAAATTATGTATGAAGGCAATGATTAACTTGTTTCTTAACTTTTTATTTAATGATGCCTCCTCACACAAATTAAATTTGTTTAAAATCGGTTGATAAATAAATCAAATTCGTAAATTCGAGTTTAATTTACAGAAAAATTATATGTACTGCAATAAAACTGACTTTATATGTATTCGAGATTAGTATCCTTCTTTCTTCCTATGTAAAATTTCATAAAAATCTGGGAACTCTTTTGACTTTTATCCTGCTGTTCCCATACGGATCCAATGACTGTGCACAAAAACCCATCGTGGACCTGGGCTGAGCTTTTCGCTTTCACTCATGTTGTGCGTGTTATACTTGTACATGAATCTAAGGGACCTACAGTTTCATGCCGAATCCGAACGGAGAAGTGAAAAGCTTTCCATAGGCAATTTTTACTCGTGTAGGCTTCTCTCTTGCCTGCCAAGAGTTGATGCCGTGTAGAAAAATTGTTTATTTCTTCTTGTTTTTATTTTGCCTGTGACGAGATTCGAACCCCGGACACTCTGAGTAGCAGTCCAATGCACTCCTAATACGCCACAGCGACCACAGCGGCCACTGGTTCCACCAATTTTTATTCTTCAATTTTCAATCTGCCCGCCAGCATTCAGTTACAGTGTGTACTAAAATTGTAGTTATTTTGCTAAAATCGGGCCGTGGACAAAATTGAGAGTTATTCTTAACCGCATTTATCGGAATGCGGTCTTTCTTTCATTCCTAATAAAACGATTAAACGGTCGCTTCCAGGAACTGGCAATCTAACAAGAATGCCAATACTGAACAGTTGCGTGAACAGGAAAGAAATTGCTGTAATTCCACTTTAAAGTGCATAAAGCGCCTGAGACACAAAGTCTTACAATTCCATAGTGGTGGTAAGAAGAAAGTGATCGCCTAGTTACAAGCTCGGTTGATAAAGCGAACCATTTAGCTAACATTTTCGCAGAGAATTCTTCTCTGCCAGCTAGCGATCAACCACTGCCCGTTATCGAATCTGTATCTTGTGAGATACATTTTCGAAATTCGAGTAGTAAAAAGAGTTCATGCGACAACGGTGGCGCGACCGTTGCGCAATCTATTTTTTTATAATTTCATACACAAATGGTGTATGTCCGTCTTGTTCGGAAGTTACCAATCTCCAACCAGTTCCTAAAAAGCGTAAGACTACAGGCCTTGCGGACTATCGCCACATCGCAATCTGTTCTGCGCTTTCGAAAGTCATGGAAAATGTAGTTAACTTCTACTTGGTCATAAATATTGAGCAAAACAAATTGCTTAATGACCGCCAATACGGTTTCCGCCGAAATCACTCTACGGGCGATCTCATAACGGCCCTCACCTTGCACTGATGCCATAGTGTCTAAGGCTTCGGTGAGAGCTTGGCGTTTGACAGAATGTGGCATAAAGCACTGGAGTCAAAACTGATTGCGCATGGAGTCGGGAGTAACTTCACGCGATGGGTTACGAAATTACTAAGCGGACGCTCTATCTGTGTTGTGATAGACGGTATTGTTTCAGAAAATCGTGCCATTAAATGCTGGAGTGCCGCAGGCCCTGGTAACTATCTGTCATTAACGAAGAATCGCATTTACTCGTTAATGACAGATGACACCACCATTTCTCATTCACATCCCTAACTCTTTGGAGATTGAGAGGAAAAGGCATGTTATGAATGAGACTCACTCAATAAAGATCTCCAGTCAATCTCCGAGTGAAATCTCACGAATAGAGTTGAGTTCAATGTGCGTAAGACCCAACGTTGTCTGTTATCTAATAAACTGTTCACCAGAACTACACAATCAGCAAGCGGAACTCACGCATTTCACGTAAACACAGTGTTCCACCGCACTGCGCATTACTTCTTCCTCCCACCTATCAATCTGCCTTCCAATAAGCACAATGCTCTGCATTTATAGGGATACCCCGTGTGAGTTGACTGTAAATAAAAAACAAACAAAAATGAAAACAGTGTTCAAAAAAAATATTCCATCTGAATTCAATTAAGTTTGGATTTTAGTGGGTTTTTTTTTTGGTTCTTCCTATGTCACCTATTATTGAAAGGCTCCATTGAATCTTGGTTGCAAATAATGATGCTTAGTGCATAAATTTAAATTTATTGAAATAATTTTATTTTTCCACAAACTAAATACTTAACCTTTAATAAAATACATTCCATTAACACAACGATTTTTTTGTACTTTTCGTTGTTGTTTTAATTGTCAATATTTTCATTTGTAAATTAGTTTCGTAGCACAGAAAATTGTATGAAAATAACTAATGTGGCATCTTTCTTCCACCAATATTTCCTTTGTACCACAATTAAAACCAACAAAATAAAATACAATGAAATAAAACAAAAAAACAAAAAAAAATATAAACCAAAATAAAAATTAGGGTCAAGTTGATGATCGTGATCGAACAATACGTTTACAAAGAAATCTCATAGAAAAATTGGAAGCTGAAAAGTGTGCAACATCAGCAACAACGACAACATCATCAATGGCGAAATGTGATGCGGCAAATGCGGCAAAAGAATGCATTAATATAGCGACACAAACGGAAAGGGTATGAAGTATAAATATTATGTTATAAAGGGTGATTTTTATAAGAATTTAGTTTTTTTAAATGAAAGAAAAAACACAGAAATTTTACAAAAGTGAATAAAATTTTTATTTGGATCGATAAATCAATTCCTGCCATTTACTTTTTAAAGATAAAGATTTCACTTAAATGTTGCTCGCGGCGACGCTTCAAGTGGTCCATTCTGAAGGTCCAATTTTGACACATTTTTCACACATTTCAGCCGGAATCTCACCAATGATGCAATGACGCGTTCAATGTTGGCTTCCAAAGCAGCAACCGTGTTTGGCACTATAGACAAGAAACTTAACATAGCCCTGCAAAAACGGTCTAACGGACTCCACCAAAACGTGATATTAACTGCTCACCAAATTCGCCTCTCAATTGATGCATGATTTTTGCGTGCAGTGTGGCATGTCGCGTCGTCCTGTTGGAACCACATGTCGGCCGAGTCCAATTCTAGCATTTTTGGCCAAAACAAAGTTTTATAATCGAACTGTACCTTTCTCCATTAACCATAAATTTGCGGCCTTCATCGTCTTTGAAAAAGTACGGTGCCGTAATGATGCCACCTTCTCATAAACCGCACCAAACAGTGCATTTTCGGGATGCATTGGTAGCTGCTGAATTGCCTCTGGCTGGTATTCACTCCAAATACGGCAATTCTGCTTATTAAAGTATCCATTGATCCAAAAACTTTTTTCACAGCGCATGAATTTTGATAATAAATTTCAATAATTTACTTTACTTTACTTTTAATGGCACAACAGCCCATGGAGGGCCTAGGCCGAGCTTTTCTCATCCACTCATGTTGTGCGTGTTATATTGGTACATCAATGGAACCTACAGTTTAATGCCGACTCCGAACGGCGAAGTGAAAAGCTTTTCATAGGCGATTTTTACTCTTGTAGGTTTGCCATTGCCTGCCAAGAGGTGGAAAAATTCCCGTGTAGAAAAATTATTTTTTCTACTTTTTGATTTTGCCTGTACCGAGATTCGAACCCCTGACACTCTGCGTAGCAGACCAACGCATTACCACTACGCCACAGCGACCACATTTCAATAATTTGCAAACATTATTCAGGACTAAGTCTATTTATGGCAAACTGAGCATAAATCAAGTGACAGCTGTCAAAAAGAACAACTCCGAAAAAAGTATTGCCAGATTGAAAACCAAACTTCTAAAAAAAAAAAACACCCTTTATATTTGCTTACTTACAAATTAATATAATATATTTATTTTGTATCAGACACGACCACTATCAATTGGCCCCGAGGGATTGTCAAGGTGAGTTATTCAGTCACGTGATACGTCGAAATGAACACATTTATTACATACATAACTTACGATCATTAAATTATTTAGTTTAAATTTGAAATTATTATTAATATTTTTTTTTTATTTTTACTTATTTTTTAATTGCTTTATTTATGTATTTTTTCTCTCTCAGTACAACAACAACTGACGCTTCTACTAAACGATGGTTTTGGCTTTGGCTTTCTAATGCTACAAATCTCATAAATACACAGAAATGTCTGCAATTTGTACACAATTCAATACAAAAAATACGTTTACTGAAAAGCGGCGCTATTGCCTACACTTTAGTAAAATTAAATCGTCTCCGATTTGAAGCCGGAGGAGTAGGAGGAATCTTTCCAATTGCACTTAACAATTTCGAGGCATTATTTGAAATAGTTTCATTGCAATTGCAACGGCTTGTTGCATTTTGCCGCCAACAGTACCGCCAGCGTTTCACGCGCAGTCGCCCATTAGCAACAATACCACCACATTTGCATTACAGCTCATTATGGCCGCTGTCGTATGCATATGCTGCTGGCAATCGGTTCCGGAGCTTACACGCTGTTGCACCACACAATTGTCGGCTACTTTCGCAAAATATTTTGACTGTTACTTCAATGTATTGGCATAGAATTGGTGCAACTGCCACTGAATATTATGCTAATCTCACTTCTAGCAGTACTTTCGGAATACGAGTACAATTGCGGCATCATCTAAGTAGCGCTAGAGATTTCTTTGTAATGAATATTTTCGAATTGTTTCATTATCTTCAAAGAAATTTACCATGAGAAATTGGGAAATTTTTTTTTCTTTCCTTATATGCCTTAAAAGCGATTGTAAGTGCAGAAAGTACCCAAAATTCTCTCAGAACGAGAGAAAGAGAGAGAAGGAGATAGCTCTGCTACGCTCTGCTTTCGCTTGATCAATCATCAAGCATTAGTTTCCATTGAATGAGAGTAAATGGAAGGAAATATCGATTTAGTTTAAACCACTGTCGGTTATTTTTACGGCACGCTTTGAAGCTTCCTACCCTCTTCGCCCATCACTGGCTTAAACGAACCATTTGTATACCTACTGGGAGTATTGCGAATATCTTACACTCTCAAAATGAAAACCATGAATGATTGATCAATTGAAAGCATCTTTCTTACTGCGAGTATTTTTTTTATCAATATCAACTTGAAATGAACTATAATTTTTAAAACTCCAATACAATAAATAAGTCAAATACAATAAATAAGCAGGAGACAAGGAAAAATTAAAGTGTTAATAATTTTCTTTTAACATAAATTTAAAACATTAAGCATATGGAAATAAACACCGGATATTTTTCGAAAGGTTGAGCGATCATAGAGAATGAAAACACAATTGGCAAATGCAGCAGACGTAAAGAAAACCTGAAACCCTAAAATTACAATTAGAATGAAAATTACTAGAAAAAATCTTGTTCAAAAGAGTGAATACTTAGTGTGGTTTTTTCATGGGCTTAATAGTAATAAGCCGTTTTTGGGCACTTAGAATAGTGCCACAGATGTGCATTTGCCAGTGATCTTTCAAGGACATCTTCAAGGGCATCAATAACTGATGAAAATATATCGTGTAGGGTTTTTTGAAATGAAGTGTTCACTTGTTTATTTCTTCAACTGAATTGATATTTCTACTGCATTTCACTCTTACTTTATGAGAACTAATAATAATAATAATAATAATAATAATAATAATAATAATTGTAAATTGATAAATTGGTCAAAGCATCGCTTGGTCTATGAGTAGTAAGAACAATAGAAAGAGATTTTCTTCCCCGGAAAATTCATTTTATTCTTTAATACAGAAATTATTTCTAATGTGAATCGAATCAAAGGTAACTGGAACTCCAGGCTAGCCCTCGTTTTATTCTTTTTCTCATTCGTTTGCAAAGCACTTCCAGTGAGGCATCTCTAGATTTCAAAAGAAATAACAGTCACATTGGGTTGGGTTCAATCTGGAGTAAACGGTGGATGTTTGTTATTCAGTTTCAAACTGGATTCCACAATAATTGAGCTGGTTACCTTGCTTACTCAAAGCTAAGTAATTAGTTCTCTCGCTCTCCATCTCTGGAGGTTCCGTAGGTGAATTGCCATTCGTGCGTTGTAGTTCCGCAGCATTTTCGTTATACATATGAAGCTCTTTTCCAAGTAGATCATATAAATAATATCATTAAAGATTAGTAGGCCAATAGCCGTTAAATGATTTCGATTCAGCTTCAAAACATTTAGTGTCGGAAACGATCAGAAGATATATATATATATTTTCTCGGTGTAGACAGAGGCGGTTAAAGCCAATGACAGATCCATTATGAGGCTTCCCAGTCATCTGTCGTCTTCATCACTGAGATTTAACAAAAAAAAAAAAAAAAGGATTTTATTTTAATCTGACTATTTATAAAAAATGTTTAAAAATGTTCACATTAAAGACTTCCAGATCTTCTTTTATTGGTTGTAACGATAGAGTTGCCATCACTGTCGATATTTTGAAAAGAAGATCGTTCGAGAGGAAAATAATGCTATGAGATATAGGCTTTAAAACTTCATCGGTAATATTTAAGGCTTCATTATGCATTCGTAGCGTAATGTAACGTTGCGTTACGTGACGTCAACAATCTATTGAAGAGGGATCGTGTCGCTGCGTTACGATTCGGGTAATCTGGTGCAGGCCCAAATGCAGGTTTCAAATTATAATCATTAACTGCTGTTAGACCCGGATGTAATCGTTTATACTTTTTACCATACTTGAAATTATACTTTTTACTCAAAAACACTCAAAAATTACATCCTTTAAAATTCATGCAAAATTTTTTAAAAAATAGTTTAGAGTACTGAAATCACATATTGCAAACATATAGATCGTCGCTTCTGGTACCGGTTGTAAATGGGTACCCTATTATTTTTTAAAATAATCTGTAAGCAGTTGAAATATCCATGTACTAGATAATTATTTTACGGTATACTTATTTTCTTCTTTTTTGTTTAAGAAAAAGATCATTAAGGTTTTTTATTCTTGTAATAGAGTAAATCGTTCAATGCATTTGCGTTTTGGTAGTACACATGCATATGCTATGGCATAGTTTGCCCATATTTGGGCACACTCTCTCCGGGAAAGCTCATTAGTTACTTGTCAATCATTCGTATCAGAATTCATTTAGAAAGCTAATAGAGTACCTTCATATATATGTAAAGTAAGAAAGTCAATTAGTGTACATCATCTTCTTTTAATAGCACAACGCCCATGGAGGGCCTAGGCCGAGCTGTTCGCATGAATAGTCTCCTACTGCATATGGATTTTGTGTTGATATTTTGAGCTTAGGATTCCAAGGAAAACCAACCAACCAGCCACACTTTAGTAGAAAATTTTAATTTAATTTTCCAATTTTAATTTCCATTTCAAAATTCATACCGATTGCCTTCACTGCAACTGATTCAATAAACTTTCTTCTTTTTCTCTTCAATTGATTTCATGCTGCCTTTAAAAAATGGTTTTCGAATTATTAAAATTAATATAAATTTTTTGTTTTATATCTCACACACACACACACTCACTCACTCACTCACTCACTCACTCACTCACATATGAAACCATTTCCATTTAAACTGTACAAAAAACAAAAATGATCTATAAATCTATAACAAATACTTAGACTACAATTTGGCGATCAGCAGGTATTTTTTTGTGATCTTATCTTGGCTATAATCGTTTTGTGTGCCATTAATATTTTATGTATACTACACTTAAGTTACTCTTGTCTTGATAATAATTGCTCTTCATGTTCATAAAACTACAAACACGAACTTGTAGAAATAGAGGAAAATGAGCAAAAATGATCTAATAACTAGCAAAAATTGTAATTACAAAAATGGTTAGACTAAACTATAAACTTCATTTAATTACTATAATTTAGTTTAAGAATAAACGACAATTGCTTAAATTAAATAAAAAAAAAATAATGTAATTCAAAGGTAGGCCGTTCTTGCTCTAAGCTCCTCAAATATAAAACTATTCAAAAGAATTGTCCGTATTTTTAAGATTTTTTCAGATATTTTTTCAACTATTTACATAACATATACCTACTAATTATACATATACTCGTATACAGAATGCAAAAGAAAACGAGTATAAATGGCAGCATTCCCTTTGCAGCTAAGCGAGCGCGCTTGTTTTCGAACTCTCATGCGTATTATCTAAAAACTTGAATTCGTTTATACTAATACAAAAAGAAAAATGATATTCACAAAATAATTGGCAAAGAAAATGACATTGGTAGCACTGATAAAAAATACAGGGTGTTTTTTTTTAGAAATGTAGTTTTCAAGAAGAAATAAAACGCATATAATTTAATGTTATGACCAAGAATTTAGCTTTATTATGGGGATAAGGATTTGCCATTATGTTTTAAAAACGATTTCGGGCAAGTGGCAGCCCGCCAGCTGGTTCGAATAAATTCCAGCCGATAGGCCCAATTTTCGACCACTTTTTGCAACAATTGTGGTCGTATGTCAGCAATAACGCGCCGAATATCCTCTTCCAAGGCGTCAATCGTCTCGGGCTTATCTGCGTAGACAAGCGACTTCACATAACCCCACCAAAAATAGTCTAGCGGTCACGCCACAGGCCCACGACGCGAGATAATGCGCTCACCAAAAGTTTCCTTCAATAAATTGATTGTTTCATTGATTGTATGGCATGTAGCGCCGTCTTGTTGGAGCCAAAGGTCGTCCACATCAACATTCTCCAATTCAGGCACGAAAAATTCATTAATCATGGCTCTATCATGGCGTTCCCCATTGACTGTAACATTATGACCGGCTTCATCTTTGAAGAAATATGGACCAATGATTCCCTCTGCCCATAGAGCGCACCAAAACAGTGACTTTTTGAGGATGTAAAGGCGTCTCAACAATGTTTTGTGGATTATGATCACTCCAAATGCGACAATTTTGCTTATTAACGTACCCATTCAACCAAAATTGAGCTTCCTCGCTGAACAAAATTTTCTTGTGAAAATCGGGATCGCTGGCCATCTCGTTTTGGGCCCATTCAACGAACGTGCGACGCGCTTGATGGTCGTTCGGCTTCAATTCTTCCACGAGTTGGATTTTGTAAGATCGCAAACCAAGATCCTTCCGCAAAATCTTCTATAAAGTGGATGGGCACAGCACCAATTGTTGGGCGCGATGGCGGATGGATCTTCTTCTATACACTGCTCCACAGCAGCAATAGCGTCTTCGGTGCGCACTGTACGGCGTCTCTGAGGATGCACATTATCCACTAGAGTAAACGTGGTGCGAAACCGATCCATGGTTGCTCGAATTACCGACTCTGCTGGGCGATTATGTCGACCGAATATTGGACGTCCCGCGAACCGAACCATTATTTTGGTAATAAATTTGCACGATTTGCAAACGTTGTTCAGGAGTAAGTCTATTCATTATGAAATGGCAAACCAAACTGAGTATAAATCAAGTGACAGCTGTCAAAAAGACCAACTCTGAAAAAAGTATTGCCAGATTGAAAACCACACTTCTAAAAAAATACCCTTTTTATAAACAAACAAATTATATTCACTAAATAATTGGAAAAGAAAAAGGCATTAATTGCAATATAATTTCTGATTCAATTAACCGGGGAATGGAATTAAGTTTGGAATTTTTTTATAATTTAAATAAAATGCTTAACAATTCTGGCGCAATTAAACAGGAAATGCTATTATCCAGCAGTTAATCAAGCGAGTATTACTATGAAATAAGCGAGCTCGCTTAGTGGTACATCGAGTGCTGCCAAATATTTGATTCGAAAATGTGCAAAACATGTAAAAAAAATAAATAATTGTAACTACTTGCAATGTGATATGGAATTGAAAGTTCAGCATAACCTTAAGTAATGTCAATTTTAATTTGTGAACAATTTTAAATTGAAGCCTTAAATAAAAAAAATAAAAAACCAAAATCAAAATCAAAAAAGTAAAGAAAGACATAACTAATTCACACAGCTCTTATCGTTTCGAATCAAATACTCGCATAATGATTTTTTTCATCTTAATATTTAACTATTTTTATATACTTACCCACAAATATTGTATACATACATATATACTCGCATACATACATACCTCATATACCTATATGTACTAAAAAAAAAAAAATATTATTAAATACAATCACGAATTATGTAAGCAATTTTAAACTTGGTAAAAAAATAATTCTTTTTGATTGCATGCGGCAATTAAAATTAGACTTGTGAGGTAATAATGTCACACATTAATCGTTTGGGTTTTCTTTTAATTTTGTTCAATTTGATTTGATTTATTGGATTACATACTAAGTACTTACTTATGTACAATGTACATGAGAATATGGGGAACAACAAATCGCTCGTTTGCAGCAAGACTGGCATAACTCAAAAGAGAACATAATCATTTGTTTGAGTATAAACGCATTTCAACCTTTCAATTTACCTAACACTCCATACTTAAAGAGTTATTAAGATACCGTTATGATAAGTCACTAAATAACGGTTATTTCAGTAATACCTATAATTCAAATTGTCATATTCAAACATTTTGTTTTTTTTTTGAATATTAAACAGTCTTGCAGCAACGAGATGTGACTAAGTTAAATTTTAGCATGGGAGTAATCAATTATATTATGTAATTAATAACAGGGTGCGCCATCTTTTGTGTCGGTATGTAATAAGTAATTGAATAATTTTAACATTTATCAATCGATTGACATGAGTAACCATGTTTTTCAGTACAATTTTAACTATGAATCGCTTCACACCGGAACAACGCGCCGAAATAGTACCGCTAAACAGTGAAAGTAATTGTTCAGTTGTGTTCACTCAACGTGGATATCGTCGAAAATATCGTGAGCAACAAGCACCGTCTGACAACACTATTCGTCGTTTGGTGTCGAATTCTGTTTAGCACGAGACAGGGACAGTGGGAGGTCGTCGATAAGCCGTTCATCAACACTCAAGACGTTCCAGTGAACTGGTTGAAGCGAAACGGTAAAAGGGAGTATTGCCGAGAACCCACATGAGTCGTATAGTAACCGGTGCCCAGCATTTTGGCGTTAGTGGAACCACCTTGCGGCGCATTTTGAAGCATGATTTGCATTTGTTTCCGCATAAAATGCAATTGACTTAATAAATATTGCCGATGGCCAAACAACAAATTTTTAAAATTAGCGACATTTACTGGCCATCCAGATCTTCAGATTTTACCACTCCGGACTTCAAAGTGTACGTCAGCAAGCCTCAGATAATTGACGAGCTCTAGGCAAACATTCGTACCGAAATCATCGCTATGCCGCCCGAGATGCTCGAAAATATGATGGAAAACGCAGAAAAAAGGGCACAATTTGCTTTGGTCAATAACGGCGGTCACTGCATTGACGTTGTGTATTCAAAAACTAGTCCAAATAAATTGTAAAGGACCATTTTAAATATAAAATATCTCATATATTGAAACCGGGTTTTTTTTCAAAGCTATTCAATATTCACATACCGACATAAAAGATGGCGCACCCTGTACAGGGTGGTCCATCTAACATTTGGAATTTGAACTACTGATTATTTTGAGTGTGGCAACTCTACTGTCATTCGTATTGTGACGGAAAATAAGTTTTATATTTGCTGGTAATGAAATGGGTCGATATGCGCTTGAATAACGTTAAGAAATACTGAAAAATTTACTTGCATAATGTTAAGTAAATCTGCATAATTCGGTGGAAGATAAGCGCTTGCCACGCAATTTTGTGAAAGGTGTGCGTGAAACGGGATCTCTATTGGATAAGACAACACGCTGCTGTTGCTCAGAATGTGCAAGAGGAACCAACCACATGAACTCGCCATCGTTCTCAGGAATTGAACGTTTCACGCACTTCTTTGTTGCGAATTTTGCATAAAGCATAAAGAACTCGGTATGAAGCCGTTCATAGTGCAATGGGAATATCAGCTGAAGTCACACGACTACCCGCAACGTTTTAAGTTCGCAAATTGAGTGCTGGAACGCTTGGAAGAACATGAGCATTTTTATCGAAAAACCATCTTTCCTAACGAAACTCACTTTGACCTCGGTGATGACGATACTAAGCATAATTCACGCATCTGGGGCTCAGAAATATCATGCGCAACTGTTGAGAAGCAGGACCGCCAGTATCATAAGGTCTTTTTTCTTTGGAAATTATGATTTACCCCAAAATGATAACTGATGATTTGTGGCCTATTTTAGAAGATATGGACTTAGACAACAATTGGTTCCAACAGGATGGCGTGCCGTGTCACACAAGCCGCGCAACAATCGATCTTTTGCGTGGAAAGTTTGCATATCGCGTTTAACAACCGTTTTGCTGATGTGCATTGGCCACCACGTAGTTGCGATTTGAGTCCGTTGGACTATTATTTGTGGGGAGCCGTTAAAGATAAGTGGTACGTGAACCATCCAGCAATGATTGAGGCTCTTAAGGGTAAAATTAATGTAGCCATCGGTCAAGAACAGCTCCATAGACTCGAAAATGTACTGAAAAATTGGGTAGATCATATGGGCTACTGCAAAGCCAGCCGTGGAAATCATTTGAATGAAATTGTGTTCCACAATTAACCAAAAGCGCTTTACTTTCGTAAAATAATAAAAAACACATCGAAAAAAAATTAATCGTTTCTTATTTACACCAAAATTGAATTTCAAATTATAAGTGGCCCACCCTGTATAATTACAATAACAAGTAATTATAAGTATTTAGTTTTCAATTAAATTTCACACTTGCAATTGTAATGGACATAAATTTGAATTACAGTTTGTTGTAATTGTCATCGAATTCCAGACAATAACGATTTTAATACATTGTAATTGACATTTTTCAACTACAATTACTTGTAACTATATTTTAACCTTTTCACAATCACGGTTACTTGTAATTTGTAAAACTTTCATATGTTCAATTACAATTGCATGTAATTTCAATTGCATAATTCCCTACTACAAATAAAAGTAATTGTAATTGAACAGTTCCCAATTGTAATAACATGTAATTAGCTCCGGTTTCATCGGGCCAAAAATATGTGGCAATTACAATGAACTAAGGAGTGAGATCGAAAAAATCTTAACAAATTATAAAACTCAATACTTCATTTTAAACGGTTGATCTTAGAGTTTTGATTTTTTTTTTATTTAATTGTTAATATTTTATAAATTACAGAAAAATATAACTTTTATAGGTTTATGAACTCGTGGACCTTTTTTGGTAAGCCTTCCATTATAGATCTGATAGTTGTTTCACACACCTTTTTGGAGTAGTTTGCCCATCTCCTTTTAAAATCTTCGATATTTTGGGACCCTTTTTTGTGCTCTTTAAGTTTCTTTTCACAAGAGCCCAATATCTCTCCACTGGTCTAGGCTCCGGACAATTTGGAGGATTGGCCTCTCTTGGCACAAAAACTATGTTATTACTTTGGTACCATTCCAGAGCTTTCTTGCCGTAGTGACATGATGCCAAATCGGGCCAAAAATATGTGGACACACTGTGCTCTCTTATGAAAGGAAGAAGCCTTTTTTTCAAACATTCTTTGATGTATATTTCGGTATTTAAGTATAGAGCCCACTGTAACAGATGACTTGCTTCTTTTGCCGCCACTGCATAGTATAGCTTGCCATACCAGGAATTTTAGGATTCTAAATTGATCCTCGACATTTCCTCGAGCACCAGCAACATAGAAATTTGGACCCGGAAGATGCGTAAAATCTGCCAGTAAATACGTTTCGTCGTCCATTATGCAACATGAATATTTTTGCATGAAATTCGCTTTTAATTTCCGAGCCCTACTTTTGGCGTCTAAATTTTTTGCAGCATTCTTGTCTGGAACTTTTTGGACTTTGTATGATTTCAAACTTGCATTGGCTTTAGCTTTTCGCACCAAATCGTCAGAGCACTGGGCTAACCGGGGGGCAGCTTTTCTAGCAGATGTGTTACGAGATCTTTTCAATATGCTTTCTATTTTCTTGACTTTCCCAATATCATGTGGTCCTTGTTTTCTTCCCGAACCCGGAGGTTTCCTATCTATGGTCAAATTCTCCTGAAACTGTTTAATAACATTGGAAACAGTTTGACGGCAGACCTTCAATTCTTTGCTCAATTTTTTATAAAACCAAATTGAATTTTTTTGAAAATTTTTAATAATTTTAAGACGTTCTCCTTTTTCTTCACTCATTTTGATCAAACTCCCAATAAATCAACATGTTTGTCATTAAAAATATTAACTGACATATTTTTCAAAAATAACTAGATCAAAGAAATTTTTTAATTTTACACCCAAAAACAATTATTAGGTAAAACTTGTGTTAAGATTTTTTCAATCGCACTCCTTAGTTACTGAACTTACTTACTTACTTTTAATGGCACTACAGCCCATGGAGGGCCTAGGCCGAGCTTTTCTCATCCACTCATGTTGTGCGTGTTATATTTGTACATGAATGGAAGGGACCTACAGTTTAATGCCGAATCCGAACGGCGAAGTGAAAAGCTTTTCATAGCAATTTTTACTCTTGTAGGTTTGCCATTGCCTGCCAAGAGGTGGTGCCGTGCAGAAAAATTATATTTTTCTACTTTTTGATTTTGCCTGTGCCGAGATTCGAACCCCGGATACTCTGCGTAGCAGTCCAACGCACTACCACTACGCCACAGCGACCACTGAACATTAACGGCAATTGTAAATGAAAATTTTTATAACTGTCCCATTGCCCATTTCTGGGTTAAAGCTTGTGACCTTATTAGATCCAGTTTGCAGTCCTATGATTTCTGATATTTAGGTTAGGCTAAGAAGGCGTCTCAGGATCTGCTTCACACTTCCACAAGGAGACATGTAGCTCCATTCATATCTGAGTGCCAGGGAGGAGAAATGTTGTCTCCATATGAATGCGAGACATCCGATTGTCTCCACTTTAGTTCTATCTTTCTTAGGCCTGCTCTCCCATAAGACTATGAATTCCAGATTACAAATTTACACTCAAGAGCATCTCAGCCAGTTTATTTAGTAGCTAATTCAAATTCTTTCTATCGATTTGCAAATTTTAGTATGTGTGTTAAAACTTAGTGGGTTAATTGCCCGCCGAGTAGGTTTTTATGAAAGATTCCTAATCACTTTCCAGAATGGGAAATGTTTTACAAACGCAGCTCTACTTTCTCATGCCCTTACATTTGTTGTTCCCCTTATGCACGTGCTTGAAATTGTATTGAAATATATTCATAGTTATTTCGAATTATGCAATGCATGCCGAATAAACTTTCCATATTTACTTATGCACTTAAAAAACCGCCATAACAAAAGCTTCCATAGAGACAAAAACCCAAACTAATGCAGCACTAATATTTCGCTTGTTCTTTGTGTATATTTATTACATGATCTAAATCTTGACTTCACGCATTTAAAATTCAATAATTACCATAATTTATTTCTTTTCCTATTTCTCCTCATGAAATCGGCAAAACCAGAAGTAAGCCCGAATATACCAGTTACACCACCACTCACTATCCAACAGTATGCAGTAGCAGCAGTAGCAGTAGCAGCAGCAGCAGCAGCGATACATCGACAACAATCATCAAACATCAACAATATCCAGTAAACAACAATCATGCTGCAACAACAAATCAAACCAGACGGCACACCATCATCTCAACGACGCTCACCAATTACAATCATCAGTTGCAGCTAGCACCACCACAAAGGCGACGGGCCTCGATTGCATGGGAGAAGGAGATGCCACCAACGGATGCACAGATGAAATCCCGAGCGATTTACAAACCGGTGAAAATTACATTGATCGGTGAACCGTTGCCGCAATCGCAATGGTTGAAAAATTGCCAGAAAAATAATGATGCGGAGTTGAGAAAGAAGAATTTTGTAAATGGAGGAGGTGGAGGTATTGGTGGAGGTATTGGTAGTGGTAGTGGCAGCGGCAGCGGCAGCAGCAGTGGTGCTAATGATCTCGTTAATGGTAATAAGCAGAATGGTCTAAAAAACATTGTAAATGGTATAAAAAATGGGCGCCATCATCATCACGATAATATTAAGGATGATGATAATGTTTATCTGCGCTTAGAAAATATGACAACAGCTCATCATCGTAATCCTCATCACTATTATAATAATTCACAACATCAACATCATTATCAGCAGCAGCAGCAGCAGCAACAGCAACATCCAACACCGACACAGACGGACAACAAAGTCTATCAAATGCCAGCACATTCACACACAAATGGCAACTTAAATCCAACAGTTACTATAGTCTGAATTTGAAGATTTTCTATACATTTTACTAGGTTCTCTTTTTTGGGGTTTTGAACTAAGTATAAATATCTACTTATCTCCTTACATACGAGTACATATTTCCATATTTTCAAATAGTTATTTATGTAGCTTTCTTGTTTTTATTCAATTTCTAGAATTTTTATTCATCCCTTGATAGTGCAGAAAAGTTTTCTTAACATAATTCTCTTTGATCTAAGTAAACTAGTGATGTCAATTTCTTGGCGAGCGTGGAGGCGAAAAGCTTTAGTGATTTAGAGATTATTATGCTCTCGAGTGAATAATTTTAAGCTTACCAGTGAAAAGTTTCAATGCTTCCGCGAGCCAAAAGCGAACAACTTTCTAATGATAATTCAGTGCTTGCATGGGTCATAAGCTTTCTAATGAGCACTGGCATCACTCTTCAAAACGCACATTTAACTTTCCCAGAAAACTTTTATAAAAGAAAAATGTCTCAACACTTTGGGAAAGCACTTTTTTTTATACTAAATCCTCATAAGTATATAGTACACATATGGTACATACTTACATAATACATATATTTTCTACAGAGTTGCTTATGAAATTCATAAAAAATTATAACTAGCTGCAAAAGAAACAGAAACTCGCATTCTTATGCATTACAAACAAGTATTAAATTAGAGTAGTGACGGCCTAATTCTCTTTCACATGTGGTTAAATAAGATTTAGGGCGATGATGCAAAGCCCATTGCTCACAAGTGAAAAGCTGTAATTTATTTAGAAGATTTCTATGCTGAAAGACGGGAAACACTTCAAGCTTACACGAGAGAATCAGTATTACTGCTTTAGTCTGATAGTCGAGCATTCCACTTGGTCGGTAATAAAAAAAGGGAGTGTAACGAGCTTTAAGCTGTCAATGTACTAAATACTTTCTATAAAAGCTTTATACACGTGGGTCTATAGAATGCATGATAAATTTTTTCAGAGCTTCACATATATTAGAAAATGGGAAAAGCTCAAAGTTCTGGCACAGTGTTTCGCATCATTCTTTAGACAAATGACGTGGAAATAGCATAAAGGAATAGAGCGAGTGTGGTCGCCGTGGCGTGTAACAAGTATGGCACACAGCACCACCTCTTGGCAGGAAATGGCAAACCTACAAGACTATAAATTATCTAAGAAAAGTTCTTCACTTCACCGTTCGGATTCGGCATAAAACTGTAGATCCCATTCATTCATGTACAGGGTGTTTTATCTAGCAGTGTGGTTTTCAAGAAGAAATCTAACGCATATAATTTAATGTTATGACCGACCAAGAATTTATCTTTATTATAAAGATAAGGAATTGCCATTATGTTTTAAAAACGATTTCGGGCAAGTAGCCGTCGCCAGCTGGTTCGAAAAATTCCAGCCGAGAGGCCCAATTTTCGACCACTTTTTGCAGCAATTGGGGCCGTATGTCAGTAATAACGTGCCGAATATTCTCTTCCAAGGCGTCAATCGTCTCGGGCTTATCTGCGCAGACAAGCAACTTCACATAACCCAACAGAAAATAGTCCAGCGGTGTTAAATCGCACGATCTTGGAGGCCACGCCACAGGCCCACGACGCGAGATAATGCGCTCACCAAAAGTTTCCGTCAATAAATTGATTGTTTCGTTGGCTGTATGGCATGTAGCGCCGTCTTGTTGGAACCAAAGGTCGTCCACATCAACATCCTCCAATTCAGGCACGAAAAAGTCATTAACCATGGCTCTATCGTGACGTTCCCCATTGACTGTAACATTATGACCGGCTTCATCCTTGAAGAAATATGGACCAATGATTCCCTCTGCCCATAGAGCACACCAAACAGTGACTTTTTGAGGATGTAACGGCGTCTCAACAATGGCTTGTGGATTATGATCACCCCAAATGCTACAATTTTGCTTATTAATGTACCCATTCAACCAAAAGTGAGCTTCATCGCTGAACAAAATTTTCTGGTGAAAATCGGGATCGGTGGCCGTCTCATTTTGAGCCCATTTGCAAAAGTTGTTCAGGAGTAAGTCTATTCATTATGAAATGACAATCCAAACTGAGCATAAATCAAGTGACAGCTGTCAAAAAGACCAACTACGAAAAAAGTATTGCCAGATTGAAAACCACACTACTCAAAAAAAAAACACCCTTTACAATATGAGTGGATGCGATGCCATTAAAAGAAGAACAAAAGAAAGAATGTAGCAAGCTTAAAGCTTTCAATGTTTTTCATATGGGCAGTTTAAAAGCTCTTTGGTCTGCAAGCTATGAAAAGAGCCTCATTGTTTTAAACAAGTAATGTGCACTTCATTTACGTGGGGTAAAAAGATTTAGAGTTTCCCATATGAAATAAACACATTGTAGATTTTAAGTTCGATATGCTTTTTATGCATCTGCGCAAAGTTGCTTTAGATGATGTTAAGAAAGCCACTGTGTTTACTAGTCTCTCTAGTAAAGCTCTAAGCTCGCGAGCATAGAAGTGTCAATAGTAAGCCAGAAGCTTTAATGCTTTAGGAGCATAGAAATCAGCTTTACTCTTCCGCAGTGTTAAGCTCAAAAGCCCTTTTTTGTCCCGACTACGAGCATGAGCCTGCCTCTAGCTTAGATCTTATTACACATGGGCTTGAATATACTCCTGCATATATACACATACATATATAATTATTACAACAAAAACAAAACATAAACTTATGTAACTCTATTATTCAATGTAAAAGAACATTATTATTATTATTATTATTATTAATATAAATCTATAATAAAAAAGTATATGTTAACCATCATCAAATGGGTTAAACAAATACAATTAACTATATCAATTACTTACTTAATTATTATTTAAGTTACAGAAAGTTTTTAATGTTATTAGCTCAATATTATTTAGTTTAAATTTAACAAAACAAAAACAAAAAACAATGAAAATCAAAAAAAGATAGAAAACAAAAGATTTTATTTTTCATTCATTAAGTTTAATTGTATTTATTGTTTATATTTTTATTGTAATTGGTAAATTGAAAACAATATAAAAATGTATTTACTAATTTATACAAAATTTCTACTTCTAATTTGTTAAATGAAATTGTTATTACTTTTGCCTTTGTATTTTTTGTTTTGTATCATTAAATGCAATGCAATTCAAGCTAACAAGTTCTAGCTTCAAAAAAAAAGAAAAATATAAGTGCATATACTTGACAAATAAACCAGAAAAATAAATAAAAATAAATTTTCGATTTACTTACAATATTTAATATGCAAAGTTGTTTCTTTTCATAAAGGGATCTGCGTTAGAGACCGCAAATCTTGAATAGTGATGTAGCAAGCTTTCAGTGTATTAAATATGGAAATAGCAAAAGCTTTCCACCATGCGTGTCTGTGAAATGCACTCACGACACTGATCCTAGAGAAATAATGGGTAAAGAGTGTAAAATATTCACCATGCTCGTCATGCTCAAAAGTGGTTTGCATCTGATCTTGATTACCGATTCTATGCGAGCAATGAAATCTCATAAGTAAGATGCAAGCTTTTTGCTACCGAGCTTAAAAATCAAAAAAGAATTACTAAATTGATTGATTGATTTAAAGACTACCATATACTAGCGGATGGCAGAGCATTGAGCCAGCTTTACAAAAAGGAGCTATCAGATATTAAAGTCGTTTCCGATCTACATTAAATACAGTATGTTAGAGTTTTCGAACATACTGAGGATGCTGATGACGAACTAAAGAGATTGGATTCAAAACAAAACTAAAGTGGCAGATTAAAAGTAAAAGAGAATTTTCCGAAGAAATTCTATCCTATTTTTGAGTAGCACAAGCACAAATCAAAATGGGGAGAACAGCTGGGCACCATTTCTGGGCAGGCAAAACATCCAAATTTAAAAATTGCCAAGCTTTTATCTTCGCCCTTTGGATTCAGCACAAAATTGTAGGTTTCTTTCGTTTGTGTACACGCACAACATGAGTGGGAAGCTAAGCTTAAGCTCTCCATGGCCTGTTGTGCCATTAAAAGGAGAAGTAAAAATGCAATTAATTTTTGAGAAACAATTTATCGAAAGAATTGTGAAATTCAGGTTTTGCAGCTCGTTCATTTTAAATCTGATATCAAAATTGTTATTGTGTTATAATCTATGAGCCATTATCGATTGCGGTACTCACGATCTGAAGTTTTTGCAGTATTTTTGTAAGAAAAATTAATAATTTTATGTGTTGTGAATTTTTTATTTGTGATATTTCTGGTGTTATCTTGTAAAGGGTGAATTTTTAAGAGCTAGGTTTTTGAAAATGAAAAAAAACCCAGAAATTTTACAAAAGTGAATGACATTTTTATTTAGATCGATAAATCAATTCCTGCCATTTACTTTTTAAAGATAATTTCAATTAAATGTTGCTCGCGGCGACGCTTCAAGTGGTCCATTCTGAAGGTCCAATTTTGGCACATTTTTCACGTAATTCGGCCGGAATCTCACAAATGACGCGTTCAGTGTTGGCTTGCAAAGCAGTAATCGTGTTTGGCTGGTCCCTATAGACAAGAGACTTAACATAGCTCCACAAAAAATAGTCTAACGAGGTCAAATCACACGATCTTGGTGGCCAATTGACTACACCAAAACGTGAGATTAACTGCTCACCAAATTCGCCGCTCAATTGATGCATGGTTTCGCATGCATTGTGGCATCGTCCGTCCTGTTGGAACCACATGTCGGCCGAGTCTAATTCTTGCATTTTAGGCAATAAAAAGCATCGAACGGTATCTTTCTCTATTGACCGTAACGTTGCGGCCTTCATCGTCTTTGAAGAAGTACGGCCCAATGATGCCGCCTGCTCATAAACGTCACCAAATAGTGCATTTTTCGGGATGCATTGGTAGCTGCTGAATTGCCCTTGGCTTGTCTTCATCCCAAATACGAAATACGGCAATTCTGCTTATTCACGTATCCATTGAGCTAAAAATGAGCCTCGTCGCTAAATGGACGTAGCTTGCGAAACACTTTTTGCACAGCGCTCGAATTTTGACAATAAATTTCAATAATTTGCAAACATTGTTCAGGCATAAGTCTATTCATGATGAAATGGAAAATCAAACTGAGCATTTTTTACTTTGACACATGTCAAAAATCAGTTCACAGTTCACTGTCCGAAATATTAACGTCAAAAACTAGGTATCAAAAAAATGACCCTTTAGAAGAAGAACATAAAAAACTTCTAATGTATTACCAGAATCATCCTCCCTGTTGCATCATCCTCTCAAGCCTTTTTTTTTTTTTTGCCAAAGGTATGTGTGAAAATAAGTTTGAAAAAGAACGCTGAGCTACTTCTCAATATCTATAAAAATCTTGCTGTTGAAAATCTTCAAGATCTATCAAAAATTTAATTATATGGCTGATTGTCAAATACACATCCATAAAACTACTATAAAATAACTTATAATGGGCTCTCTCGCAATTGTATTTTGATATTTATCATATTTAAGAATATCATATGTTTTGTATTAAATTTACTACAAATATCAAATTTGCCAAAAATACCAATAGAATACGAGACCATTTGGTCTAGATCGTGAATACCGCTAATGGAAGTGATTTAAGGTTTGAAAAATAAAACAGCCTAAAAGCATGCAAAGACAATATTCAAATATTGCATATGTTTTTATGTATATGAATTATAGAGACTCATCGATTGATAGCAAAGATTCAAACCGTATTATAAATTGAAAGCGGTGTTTTTACATGCTATGTTTCAAAGTAGAGCGCCATCTCTATTGTCGCAGTAAAGTTAACTAACTGTTCATCGTATAAAAGTGAGCGCCGTCTGTATTTTTGATATTACTTTACTTTTAATGGCACAACAGCCCATGGAGGGCCTAGGCCGAGCTTTTCGCTTTTCGCATCCACTCATGTTGTGTGTGTTATATTCGTACATGAATGGAAGGGACCTACAGTTTTATGCCGAATCCGAAAGGTGAAGTGAAAAGCTTTTCGTAGCATTTTTTACTCCTGTAGGTTTGCCATTGCCTGCCAAGAGACGGTGCCGTGTAGAAAAATTATTTTTTCTACTTTTTGATTTTGCCTGTGCCGAGATTCGAACCTCGGACACTCTGCACAGCAGTCCCACAGTTAAATTCAAAGTCATCTATGTTTTCTAAGTTTAGTTATCAGCACGTATTGAGAACAATTGCGGTGTACCCACCAGGCGTGTCAAGTTGAGGGGAATTCCCCGTTTTTTCGAAGATTCAAAAGTGCTGTGTGAATCGGGAAATTTTTGTTTTTGCGGGGAGTTTTAAATTCTGTATTCTGATTCTGTATGGGTTACACTATGCTACAAATTTTAACTTCACCTCTCGGGCATGGGATTTTGCATAAGGAATGGAGAGGCAGGTTCGAATTTGTTTAGCAAAGCTAAGCAAATTGTTTTTTACTATTGGAGTTTACGTTTTTCATTAATTTAAAAAATATATTATATCAATAACTCAAATTGTGTACGTTTTTCACCGCCAAAGGGCGTGTAATTCCCCATAACAGGATAGCTTTATGTATATGGCAGCTATGAAAATTAATCGTTGGATTGCAATACTCGTATATTTGAATATTATTGGCAATACCAGATAATTTGCATTAAAAGAAATCATAATCCTCCCTCAAACCGTTCTCTTTCAACAGACAAATATAATTTATTTTTGAATAGTTCACAAAAAGTTAATCAAAATCCAGCTAGGGTAGTACTAATACTGGGCATTACATATGAAAAACTCCATAGAGAAACTCCGAGAGCTAAAGTTGAAATGATCGCCGCGGCGTAGTTGGCAGTGCGTTGGCTTGTGTCCGGTGTTCAAATCCCGGAACAGGCAAAATCAAAAAGTAGAAAATAGATTTTCTCTACACCGTACCACCTCTTGGCAAGCAATGGCAAACCTACAAGAGTAAAAATTTCCAATAAAAAGCTTTTCACTCCGCCGCTCGGATTCGGTATAAAACTGTAGGTTCCTTCCATTCATTAACAAATATAACACGCACAACAAGCATGGCCTAGGCCCTGAACTTAACCCTGTACCAAACCGTTTTTGTTCTTTTTTTTCTCCTGAAGACAGATACATATATTAAAGTAGTCCGGATTGTCGCGCAAAATTCATAGACACAGTTGGGGAAAAATGTATTTTATAGTCGGAGTCGCATTTTTTAATACGTAACGTGACTTTAATACTTTTTGATATGAAGTGAAATACAACCATGCGCTATAAATCCTCTGACCATCATTTTTTGGCAACCATTTGTCATTAAAATCAATTGAATCTTTAGAATTTCGTTCACTTACAGTGGGGAGAGTTCAGCTTAGCATGTTTCTTTATTTTACTATGATTAAGCATCAAGAATCAGGGGTGAATATTTTTTGTCAGTCGGAAGAATTCAGCAGGTATGTTCAGCAGGTATGACCAGATATTCACACTACGCCAAATCCTGGAAAAGGATTTGGCGTAGAAAAACAGATCGACACCCATCATCTATTTGTCGATTATAAAGCTGCTACCGCCTTCGACAGCACGATTAGGGATCACTTGTACGCCGCAATGTCTGATTTTGGTATCCCTGCAAAGCTCATTCGTCTTCGCAAAATGACACTGACCAACACCACCAGCGCAGTGAAAATTGGGACAGACCTCTCCGCACCATTTGATACCAAAAGAGGTTTCAGACAAGGTGACTCCCTATCGTGAGACTTCTTCAACCTTATGCTGGAGAAAATAATTCGAGCTGCGAACATCGACATCTCTGGCACTATCTTCTACAAGAGTGTCATGCTGCTAGCATACGCTGATGATATTGACATCATTGGCAAAAACGTTCGAGCAGTCAGTGTAGCATTCTCCAACCTGGAAAGGGAGTCTCGTCGAGTGGGTCTAGTGGTGAACGAGGACAAAACGAAATACCTTGTTTCGACAAACAAAGAGTCACGGAGTCTTGGACAAAATGTCACTGTTGACAACTACACTTTTGAAGTCGTCAAGGATTTCGTTTATCTAGGATCCTAGGATCATAAGCAACAACAATAATGTCAGCCTTGAGATCAAACGGAGACTAACTCTTGCCAACAGGTGTTACTACGGGCTCACTAGGCAATTGAGAAGTAGAGCCCTCTCTCGACCGACGGAAATAACGCTCTATAAGTCCCTCATCCTTCCCGTCCTAATGTATGGCGCAGAGACGTGGACATTGACCATCAATGATGAGAGGCTGTTAGGAGCGTTCGAGAGGAAGATACTCCACTCCGTAAGATCTACGGTCCAGTATGCGTGGACGACGTGTATCGAATAAGATGGAACGATGAGCTGTATGAGCTGTACGCCGACACTGACATAGTCAAGCGTATAAAACTCCAGCGGCTTCGCTGGCTGGGTCATGTTGAGCGAATGGAAGAAAGCGCTCCGGCTTGAAGCGTGTTTTATTCGAACCACGGTGGAGGAACACGCAGAAGGGGACGTCCTAATCTCCGTTGGAAAGACCAGGTGCAGAGCAACCTGACTGCACTTGGCCTTATCAACTGGCGCCAGCGCGCCCATAGCAGAAGTGACTGGCGAAGCTTTGTGGAGGCGGTCAAGACCGATCATCGGTTGTAGCGCCAGCTAAGTAAGTAAGTATGTTTTTAAGGTTTAACTATCGTTAATGCATGATTTGAATTAAAATAATAATTTCATTCTGGCTTTCCATCTTTGAAAAACAAACTGCCATTAATAATGCTACAAGTTTACCACGATGGCCTTGTGAATGTATGCTAGACTCACGTACCGCCTGCATGAGTCTCGAAACCCAGACGGCAGATAATTGGTGCCATAAAAAAGAGCACTCTCATATTTCGAAACTAAAACCAATTACATCTTTAAGAAATCCCTCTATTAAAATAACAAACAAGATAAGTTAAGTCTTAAATATTGTAAGTATGTATTTCACTGCTCGTGCTTGTTGTATTTGAACTAGAGATTGTAGAGAGAGAAATTAAGTATTGCGTAAAATTTGCTATCTAATATTGAACAAACGAAGTAAGTGGCCATGCTTATTCAATAGAAGAAAAGCGCAATGAAGTGTTTAGAAAATATTTTAGATACATAACTACTACATTTACTTATGAACACATACACACACGCATTCACATGCATATGGAAACCCAGTGGTAAAAGGTTAGGATATGCTGGAATACTTAATTTTGTTACGTTACAGCTCGTTGAAGACATGTGTGAGGCAAACAAAAATTGGACAAAAAAACGCACTTAGACTCAAGTCCCTAAGCTTAGACAGTCAAAGTTCCTAAGCTAAGCAAAAACAAGATCAGAATCATTACAGTTTGTTTCCTTTAGAGGGTATTATTTATTAACTGGGGGGACTCATGAAGAATCGAGGCACAGTACAGGACAGTATCTGTCGCTTTTGTTTGCAATCACAGGAGAAAAAGATACCTGTGGCACTTTACTTTACTTTTAATGGCACAACAGCACATGGAGGGCCTAGGCCGAGCTTTTCACATCCACTCATGTTGTGCGTGTTATATTTGTACATGAATGGAAGGAATGTGGCACTATCTTGCTTTAAAGGACGAAGGCCTCACCATTCAATCGACCAGATAGTTGAGAAATACTAACTATAACATCCAAATTCTTATGGAGATTATTGTTGAGTGAAATCGGCCTGATTGATTATAGACAAACAAGCTCTGGGACTAGAATATGCTTACTGTTCCATTCACAATCATCAATCACCAAGGAGTTGTGAGGCTGAGTTCAGCCATCTTCATAGCAATGAGACCAATTTTCGTTATGAACAGCAATCGATCCGTTGCGGATACACCTCTGAATTGAAAGCATTCAGTTGACGGAGTAAAGGAAAATATTAGGAAGGGAACAGCAGGAGTCATGGGGAGAAATGGACGCTAGTTTTAAATATCGTCAAATTAAAATTGTCAGATAAAAAATTTCCAGCGGAAACGACAAAGAAAAATAACTTCATATCTCTTTAATGCGTAAAGCATAGGACCAAAGTGTTCACGTAGAATGTGTAAGTTCAGCGTGCGGTTCGCTTAGTTTTGGGGAACCAACAAACTGATGGCATTTATGTAAGAGTTGTGCTCTCTGCAGAAAATGTACCATGCGAATAACGCAAGAATGAAGTAAAACAAGAGATGGTTTGTTGTTGCCGAAAGAAGTCAATGCGGCCGGAACAGGTCCTTTATGTATGTGAATGAGGAATGATGCTGACATCTCCAAGCTAGTGCAAACATATTTAGGAGTCTTTTGTAAGTGACAATTGATGCAAATAAGAAAAAGGGTTGTGAAGAAGGTGGTCGCTGTGGCGTAGTGGTAATGCGTTGGACTGCTACGCAGAGTGTCCGGGGTTCAAATCTCGGCACAGGCAAAATCAAAAAAATAAAAAAAGTAGAATAAATAAGTTTTCTACACGGCACCACCGCTTGGCAGGCAATGGCAAGCTTTTCATTTCGCCGTTCGGATTCGGAATTAAACTGTAGGTCCCTTCCATTCATGTACAAATATAACACGCACAACATGAGTGGATGCGAAAAGCTCGGCCTAGGCCCTCCATGGGCTGTTGTGCCATTAAAAGTAAAGTAAAGTAAAGTTGTGAAGAGGGTCGAATCCTGCGGTATTCCAGCGTTAATGACACGAGGCCATATCGTCCATCACATCATGAATCAAGCGAACACTTACGAAGTTATTACGGACACCATTGTCGACAGTATTTACTTCTTTCACAATCTGCGAAACCTTTTGGAAATGTCCAGAGCAACAGATTTGCTTTCACATAAACCATGGACACTATGGACATTTCCAGTTCTCGGCGAGAACTGCATTACCATAATATACCAAGATTGTTCTCAATTGCTGTTGATTATGGAGGAATAGAGAATACTTCCTTTTGGAGAATTACCTTCTTTTAAATCAAACACGATTGCACGTTTTTGGGCTGGGAAAAACATCGACAATCATCGATTTGTATCGAAGGTTCGTGCACATCGGTAAATATCAATAGTTTCCAATGATACCGCGTTGTTACAGTCACTTCACTGTTAGGTCATGGTTATATTCAGATTTTGCTCGGCGAACACCATGCAATTGTTGTTGCCCGAACACGAAAAAAGAGCTTTTACTCACACTGACAGCGAACACGATATGCTGGGTGAAATGTACACCGAGTATTCAGGGTGACAATGAGTTACTTACTTACTTACTTAACTGGCGTGACAATGAGTTATTCTACAAAACAAAAAGAATAAAAATGAATGTAAAATAAAAGGAAAACATGCAAACCTGTACTATTTTCACATGCAGAAAAGCGAAGTTGCGATTGTTTTTATTTTTAAAAAAAAGTGAATATTAAATATATATTTCATAAAACTATTGAAGAAAAATCATATTATTTTCATAATTTTTCAATTATATTGTTAATTTCACGCTCCATATTAATAAAACCGTTTGAAGTTTTTTGGTATACCAATTAGTGTTGCCTTTGCGAACAATATAGTATTAAAAAAAATTTATTTCGACAAAAACCAACTCTGTAACGAACACCAATGTAACCACTACACCGAGCACGAGAGTGAAATATTATGTGTTCGCCGAACAGCGAACACCAATATAACCAGCACCTTAGTGTCAAGAATAGCGCGCATGAGCCGATGTCGACGTCTATTCTCAATTGAAGTCGACGTCTCTGCTCAGCGCTTTGGAAGGAGAAATTACCGATGTTGATTGATAGTTTTGCAGCAAAATAATATGCATTTAGCATTTAGGACCAGCAGTCCAGCAGCCCAGCAGTTATATATCGCATCCGAACAGTAGCTTGAAAAGCTTTTCTTAGGCAATCTTCACTCGTTGAGGTTTGCCATTGCCTACGAAGAGTTGGTGCCATTTAGAAAAATTGTAATTTTTTCAATTATCGATTTTTGGCTGTGGGGAGATTTGAGCCAGGACGACCACATGTTTATGTATAGTTGAGAGAGAATAAGAAACGAAAACACAAACAAAAAAAATACAAAATCTGGATCAGAAATACTTTGCGTGTGAGCACCACACACAATTCACAAGTATTTAATAAAAATCTCTGTATGGTGTTTTGCAAGCAGTATTTCGTCCATCATCGCATCATCGTGCAATGATTTTAATATTATCTACATTGTACTCGTATGTCGTCGTTTGTTTGTTGTTGCTGCTTATATTGTGCGTTTTCAGCAGCAATATTTATGTAGTCAGTCGTGCATGCAGCAAACACTTGCACATAAAAGCATAAATAAAAGTTGTCCAACACACTCGTAATCCAATATGGTAGGATTATTGCATTGGAAAGCATTGATGAGAGTCTATGCTGGCATATAAAATAATAAAATATGTATTATTATTATTGCTATTTATGTTTCGGATTATATTTGGTTGGTATATATGTATGTATATGTATGTACAAATTAGGGTGGATTGATTTTTTACTTTTCACATTTCACATTTCATTCACATTTTAAAAGATCTTGGAATAATACATTTTTGTCATAATTGAAGTTTTCTTCTTTCTTCACCGGGGGTAAAAGGTGATCAACGCAGCGAAAATTGTCACGGAAGTGGCGGGCAGCGCCTCTATCAATCGAGGGTGAAAAAACCCTGACTGATAGAGGGCGGTGCCCATCCAGTTTCTAGTCAAATTTGAAATTTCGAACAAAAATTTGAAATTTCAAATAAAAACATTTAGAAATTTCTAGAGCTATACTCTAAAAAGGCGAAGCACAAACAAATGGCACAAAAAATATGATCAACGCAGCGAAAATTGTCACGGAAGTGACGGGCAGCGCCTCTATCAATCGAGGGTGAAAAAACCCTGACTGATAGAGGGCGGTGCCCACTCAGTTTCTAGTCAAATTTGAAATTTCGAACAAAAATTTGACATTTCAAATAAGAATAATTAGAAATTTCTAGAGCTATACTCTAGAGCGAGTATAGACTGAAAAAAAGACGAAGCACAAACAAATGGCACAAAAAAATATGACCAACGCAGCGAAAATCGTCACGGAAGTGGCGGGCAGCGCCTCTATCAATCGAGGGTGAAAAAACCCTGACTGATAGGGGGCGGTGCCCATCTAGTTTCTAGTCAAATTTGAAATTTCGAACAAAAATTTGACATTTCAAATAAGAATATTTAGAAATTTCTAGAGCTATACTAGCTATACTCTAGAGCGAGTATAGACTGAAGAAAAGGCGAAGCACAAACAAATGGCGATTGTTTTACTAAGTATAAAATCTCCAGAACCAAAAACTGCAGCTGAGAGACAGCGAAAATGTAGACTTTGCTAAAAAATGGAGGCCCAACAAAATTCAGATTCTGCTATCATCAAAAAAAAAGCGGCACAGAGAGATCGCGAGAGTGTGTGACTTCGGAAGCAACTTGAGGCACAACAGAATTCAAATTTCATTGGATAATAACTCGCAAAGACTAATGCAGAGAGACAGCATGAATGGGTAATGAGTTCATTTGAGCCAATAATTGCATCAACACTCATCTCATTGAGCCCCCAGCAAGGTCCTAAGAATTCCCAGCTTCTCAACGAAAGAGAATAGTAGAAGATTTACTTGAAAATTTGCCTGAAAATATTTCCTCCGTGGAAAGAAAACAACTCGCATCAGCACAACAAAACATAGACGAGATTTGCCAAATTTCTAGGCAACTTCATAACATTCGCGGGTTCTCAGAACAGCAAGTGGCTGTTTTTCTACCAGTTGAGCTCATTAACCTGAATATTTTGATCATTATGATGATTATTATTATAATGATGACAATAACGGTGATGATGATAAGATTATAATTATAACGATGTAGCAATTAAATTCGCATGCTTTGAGAATGAATACTATATTTTGATGGAGTTGATGATTTCGTCGAGGTCCTTGCGTGCATTGGAAATGCAAACAATCAAAATAAAGTTAATCCAGACGCAGCAAACCTGGGATTAGAAAATCATCAAATTGAATTATACAAGGCTTATCGTTTGCATAAATCAGCACAAAAACAATTTCAAAAGATGTTCTTTAAAAATTCCTTCACCGCTCCTTTAATTTTCGATAGACTCTGGTTTTTGCAAGATCACTAAACCTAACCTGAAAACCTAAAACTCAAACAGTCTGAAGAAGTAAACTTCTGTAGGGCGTCCCACTGATGCACACCACAATATTTTTTTTTCTAATCATTTTCAGTTTAAAGAGCCTTTTTAAAGTTCGAAATTTGATTATTCATAATATTTATAAAAATCAATCCGGTCTAGTATACATATGAACTACCTATAACGTTTCTCTTTCCAACTATTTTTCTCATCTTTATCCTTGTATCGTTCACAAGGAACCTCATTTGCAGATGGCAGCACCATTTGTCATTCATATTCCCTAACGCCCTAACTCTTTGGAGATTGGGAGAAATGTGCACAAATATTGTGAATGAATCAATATTCTAGTCAATGCGCGTAAGACCCAATGTTGTCCGTTAGCTCAGAGGGGTACGTACCTCCCCTGTTTGTTGATTGCTAGTTAAAAAATAAGAAATAAAAAAATAAAGAAAATAAAAAATCATTTCGAAAGCTAAGAGTATAATAATAAAGTCACTGCATTAGAACAATTTGCTATGTACTCGTATGCTTGTCTTTTGTTTTAAAGGGCTTTCCAATAGGGACATCCCAATTTTATATTATATTTAAATAAAACACAGAATAATTGAGGTAATGGGTTGAAATAAGTTTTTTACATTTAAGTTTTAAATTCAATATCACCATATCATATCACCACCGCGATTACTTTTGCAGCGATCGATTCTTCAGAACTAATTTTCCACCCCTCTTTCACACATATCGGCCGAAACGTTGGCAGTTTCGCGTCGATATTGTTTCTGAGTCCCTTTAACGGTGTTGGCTTATTGGCATAATCCAACGACTTAACGCAACCGTATAAAATGAGATTCCACTGCTTTCAATCGCTCGATCGAGGTGACCATTCGATCGGACTATTTCTCGAGATTACACGATTATCGAACTTCCCCTTCAATAGGTCAATTGTTTGACCAGCTGCATGGCATTTGACACCATCATGTTGGAACCCCAATTCGATTCCAATTCTGGCCAAAAATAGTATTCCAAAATGGCTAGATACCGAAGTCCATTGACCGTAATAATTATAGCTATCATTTTTATTGACAAAATAAAATACAGACCAATCACTCCTCCAGTTTAAAATCAACATCACACGATCACTTTTAGTGGGTGCAATGGAGTCTCTTGAAGCACATGTGACTTGTTTGCTGTCCAATATCGCATTTTGTACTTATTGAAAAAAGCTGTTAAGCCAAAAAAGAGCTTCATCGCTGAAGACGGATTCAGCATTTTCTTTAATTTTTTGGCGAGTCCAATCACAGAAGTTTCGGCGTTTCAAATTAAAGATGCGTTTGTGTTTTAATATAAAATTATTATGACCCTATTGAAAAACCCATTATTTTGATATTTTTTTTTTATTAATTAGAATAAGATTTAAGTCTACTACAATAATAATTGGATACTTGTCTTTGTAGTATTTATTTGGATAATAAACTCATGTACATAAATAATATGTTTTTATACACAATGTCATGAAAAATTTGTAAATTAATAATGTTATTAATATTAAGAGTCATTTACCTCAAAACCAAAAAAATTCTATTGAACTGATTGAGATGACTTTATGAGATTGAAAGACTTTATTAAATTTCCATTTCCAATTAAACATAATAGGTGTTCAATAACCTTAGCAATAAACCTTAATTGGACACAGCATAACATGAAATCTAATCTGAGATGAGTGTGTGTTATTTGTCCGCTGGGTTATTCAGTTGAATTTCAGAGAGGAATTTGCCAGCATATCTGCTCAGTGGTGCCAGAGCGATGTATTTCTGAAATTTTTTCGTAGTTCTGCTTTCAGATTAGAATAAAATCTGAAATAGTGCTTTATAAATGAAGGTATGAGATAATACTTAAAGCAATTTCGACTTATCTCTTTCTTCTCTTTAAACGCCAATTAAATGTCTAAGTTTTTTCGGCTGAGAAAAAAAATGGGTCTGGAATGTGAATATAATTCTGATTTGGAACGTTCAATTTTCAAGTATTTTAAATCGTTAAAACACTCTGCGACACAAAAATATCAATCCCAAAACTCTGGACTGGGCTTGGCTCACTTAATTTTACTTTAATTAAGGAGTTATGCTACTTGAAGCCAAATCAACGATTATTTCGAGATCAAAGTTTACACGAGTATTAGGGGGCATATTAAATAAGCTAAACTCATAAATTCATAAGGATTACGTGGTGATGTCTTTGGCAAATTTATTTTTCTTAAAGATATCTGCAATATTGTCTTTTGGTAGAATCGTAGGTCGTAGTTAATGTAAGTCTCTGCATCTGAACCCCAAAGAGTTACATGTGTCCACTTTGTGAGGTTCACAAGGTATATGAGTAGGCTTTATATCTTGATTTCTGAGATTTCATTAAAATTATATTTTGGAGGAATGGTTTGCCAAATGAGCGAAGTCTTGCTCTTGCCAATTCTAGGCAAGCACACAAATAGTGAAAGAAACATTCCGTTTCTCCCTTTTCCTGACAGCACCGACAGGAAGCATTGAGTAAGTCTTTCTTCATGTTCCCCCACCGTTCAGTGGCCAGTGGTCAGAACAGCAGTAATGCGTTTTTCTAGACGTGGCGCAGGTAAGCAGACGTTTCCACTTCTGTCCAGCTGTAGGTAGTGAGAAGCAAGAGTGGCCTTAACACTGCTAAACGGAATTGCGACAGATTCCGCTGTAGCGATGTCAAGGCCCGAACCGAACCTAGCTAGCTCGTCTGCTCTTTCATTACTCTCGATGTTCCTATGGCCTTGCAACCAATATTACAGTAATTTCTTGCCCTTGGCCAAGTAGAACGAGACTCTCCCTGCATTGCAGAACTAATTTTGAATTTATTATGGAAGAATGTAAGGTTTTAAAAGCAGCTTGACTTGCTTTTTTGGCCTCATTAGTCCTGATGTCATCAAGTGATCTGCACGCCTCCCTTATTGCCATTAATTCAGTCTGGAATACACTGGCTTCGTTGGGGAGGCGTATAGATGAGGATAGTTGGAGAGACTCTGACTAGACGCCTGCCCCCACATCTTATCTTAATGTTATTGGAAAACATAAAGAGATTTGGATTCATAAAAATCAACCCTCATATTGTCGCATACTATGAGTAGGGCTTAAAATGTTTCATAGGGCCATTTAGCTCTAGCTACTTTTGGTGGAGCTTAGTAAATGGGGAACTCCTTTCTCTCACATAACTGTTTTACCTTTTTTTGCTGGCACGTCATATTGGGAAATGACTATTAAAGAATAAACAGAATTTGTCTGTCCAGAATTTGTCTGTCCAAAAACACGAGTCCTTTTTTTCAACTACACAGAATAGTAAATTTAGATTCAAACTATTCTATTTTTAATTGCTGGACCTCTAGAAGGTTGAATAAGAGAGAGAGGAGAGGGTTTTAGAGTAAAATCCTCTTAATTCCCTTCGTGATAAATACTTCAACCGGAATGATCATTACTCTTGAGTTAAAGACTCTTGAATCCTCATTTTTGTCTTTTTGCAAACTCTGAATCCGCTGATGTGTTGAAGATTAGCATATCACTTTTACATATATGATAGAATGAGAATAAAAGCGTTACAGTTTATAAGTTCAGAAAAACGTGGAATTGGGAATAGTTTCATTTTAGAGTAAAAGCGGTACCAAGTTTTGTTCTGACCAAAAGTGAATCCAAATTTGTTCGTGTAAATCGAGTGAGCAAAAGTGGTTATACTTTTGCTCTGAAAGACATTCGTGCCACTTTTGCTCCAATATAAAATTATACCATCCTTTTCTGCTACTTATAAGTTGAATCGTTTTTACTCATGGACTCTAATATTTTCATTGTTTCACGATAAATGCTTGATTATGCATAAGCTATCTATTGAAGATAAAGAACTCTACGGCGTCGTTACGATTTCAATAATCACTTGCACGCACTGTTCATATCACAGACCGATACGTGTCAGTTGGCAACATTACGATGTGCTACGTTACTTATGCAAAATTAAGCTTTAAGCGTGTGACCTGTTATGATTCCTAAAAATATTCTTAGGTTCTGCAGAAAAAAACGTGCAAAGGAAGGTGAAGGGAAATCAGATTTTCAACAACTCCCTCAAATTGTAGCTAATCTGGCATCACTAGTCTACGAAAATATATTCTCTCAAACTCTATTTTTCTCGCTCTGCCATTTCTAACCAGTGCTGCAAAGATGTGTTCCACATAAACGCCAGTAAATAAGACTATTGAATTTTTTTTTTGACAAAAACTTGCCGCGAGACGGAAAACGTGTCATTTCTACCTAACTTGCGAAAGACGAATACCGTTTGGTCTTGACTTGGATGGATGGATGGATGGATGTGAAGAAGGCCGAGAACCTGACCTACGAGTGCAGGACAGTTCCTCAAGCACTCAGGCTATGTAGCCCATTGTACTTAAGGCCTAGGAAAAGAAAATTGGTCTTGACTTAATACAAAATTTTTCTAGGAGACTTTTGCTCAGAAGGTGATTTGGCTCAGTTATTATTCACCATTAGTTTTTAGAGAGTCTCTTCATGAAACTTTGTGATTCTTACTTCCTCACCAAAATAGTACTACATACAAAATTTCCGTTTTCATTCCGTTCATAAATAAACATAGTGCCCATACAAGACTTTTAGTTGTTCAGTTTTTTAAATGATGCATTGAAGTGAACCAAATCTGTGAACCTTCTGAGCTACAACTTTCTAGAAAAATTTTGTATGAAGTCACGACTAGACCCAAAAACCAGGGCATCTATTTTAACAAAACTGACAGTGCGAAGGGATTATAATAGCCTTCAAAAGCATATTCTAAGATGATTTTATGTAAAGCGAGAATATTTAAAATTTCAAATTAAACTGTAGCCACGTCACAATGCAGTAAATTTTATCTCGCTACTTACGATTGTAGTGTGCGCAACATGTTTGTTGCCACATCATAAACCAAAACCGAAACATCGCTCGCGTATAATTGCTATGTAGTTAGCAAATTGTTGGAAGTTATACAAACCCGTTAAAGCCTCCTCCGCCCCTTTTACCGTACGCTAAAGGAGAACATCAGTTGTTGGATAATCAACACCTTAATAATTTAATTAACCACACAGACACACACACACCCACATGCCTCAGAACCAACCTATAGACAACAACAGCACAGCACCGATATCAACGGTTCAGTGTACCACGAAATTCCTAAATTTAGGCAAGTGTTCTTCTTCGTTTTTGGCATTTCATCTCTGTGTTTCTGCTTGTGTCCTTATGTGCATGTGTATGTGTTATGTGTGTGTGTCACCTCTATCAATTAAAAATTTCTCAATTGATTTGTCAATACCACAATTTTGCTAGTGGGGAATTGTGACATACATATGTATATGCACGAGTATGTAAAGGGTGGTCCATCTAACATTTGGAATTTTAACTATTGGCGATTATTTTGCGTGTGGCAACTCTAATGTCATTCATGTTATGGCGGAAAAATTAGTTTTATACTCGCGGTTAGCGAAATGGATTGAAATACGTTAGAATAACGTTGGGAAATACTAAACAATGTATTGGAAAATGGTGAATCGTCTAACGAAAGTGTAAGAAAAATACGTTAAAAAAAACACCTTTGCTGCGAATTTTGCTTAAAGACCTTTTGCTTAAAGAAGCCGTACAAAGTTCAATTGATGCAACAACTGAAACCACATTAGCACCCGCAATGTTTTCGGTTCGCTAATTTGGGAACGCTTGGAAGCAGATGACAATTTTTAACGAAAAATCGACTTTCCTGTCGAAGCTCACTTTGACCTCGGTGGTGACGTTACTAAACAAAATTGATGCATCTGGGGTTGAGAAAATCCATGCGTTATTGTTGAGCAGCCAGTGCACCCTCAACGAGTAACTGTTTGGTGTGGTGTTTTTCTTTGAAAATGAGGAAAGAAGATGCATTACAGTGAATGGTGAGCACTACCCGACAATGATAACTGATTGTTTGTGGGCTATATTAGAAGATATGGACTTAGAGAACATTGGAACCAACAGGATGGCGTGTCACACAATCTGAGCAATAATCTATCTTTTGCGTGGGAAGTTTGAAATTCGCGTTATGAACTGGTTTGGTGATGTGCATCGGCCACCACGCAGTTGCGATTTGAGTCCTTACTTTACTTGTAATGGCACAGCAGCCCATGGAGGGCCTAGGCCAAGCTTTTTGCATCCACTCATGTTGTGTTTGTTATATTTGTACATTAATGGAAGGGACCTACAGTTTAATGCCGAATCCGAACGATGAAGTGAAAAGCTTTTCATAGGCGATTTTTACTCTTGTAGGTTTGCCATTGCCTGCCAAGAGGTGGTGCCGTGTAGAAAAATTATTTTTTCTAATTTTCGATTATGCCTGTGCCGAGATTCGAACCCCGGACACACTGCGTACAGGCCAACGCACTACAACTACGCCACAGCGACAGCGATTTGAGTCTGTTGGACTATTATTTGTGGGGAGCCGTTAAAGATAAGTGATACGTGAACCACAAGGCAATTATTGAGGCTCTTAAGGATAAAATTAATGTAGCCAACGGTCAAGTACAGCTCAATACAGCCGCCGAAAATGAACTGTTCAAATTGGGTTGATCGTATGGGCTGCTGCAAGGTTAGCCGTGGAAGTCATTCAAATGAAATTGTGTTCCACAATTAACTGGAAGGATTCTACTTTCGAATAATGAAAACGCCATTGAATAAAAATTATTCGTTTCATATTTACACCATAATCAAATTTCAAATTATAAATGATCCACCCTGTATATAGATAGAAAAATACTTATATATGTGCTCGGTTATGGTATGTGAATTTAGCTGCCAGCTAAGTTTGGAGTTTGGTTACAGAAACTTAAGTAATTGCATTTGGTTTCACATTGATCGTCACAATAATTCATTGCTCCTTGGGTATAGAGATAATTATTTTATTTGGGTTATATAATTTAAATTTAGCTATAAGTTAAAGCAGGTAAAACTTGCTCTATCATAGTAGATCATTTGTTTTTAGAACTTTGAAGGTGAATTGAGTCAGCAAAATGACATACTTTTGACGACTGGGAAGAAGTTCCCGAGAATAAAATTCCTTCCGTCCTGATAAATATCAAGTACACGTGATCAATTGTGCTGCGGAACATGTGTGCAATATTTTATGCCAGGCAGAGACCTGGTGCAAAGAAACTCAACCACTAATAGATACATGAACAAAAGCCTTTTTAGTAGGAAGGAAGCGCTTGAAATTTGTTCCTTGGGTATAGCATGATCACTAACACATAGAAAAGTAGTTCATTCCCTGCATTGCAAACCAATTAGCTCAAGACCTAGTTAATTAGATAACTAAAAAAAAAAAATAAACACAAATACTTAGTTCATTCCTTAATTTCAGTTACACGCAACATATATTGTTTTTTTATCTCACTGATGTCCTACAGCATCATGTTTGGATTGGGCATAAAATTGTAGGTCCTTTCCATTCATATTCCATTCATATATAAATATAACAAACACAACATGAATGGATGCGAAAAACTCGACCTAGGCCCTCCATGGGTTGTTGTGCCACTAAACGAATGAGAGAAGTTGACCTACGGAAAAATAATTATTCTATTCTCGATAAATTTTGAGCTAGCAATTGATCCAAAGGGGGTTTTTCAATTAGGTCATAACAATTAGCATTTAAATAAAGCATAGAATAATTGAGATATCGGACTGAAATTTATTCCAGATGTTGTACACACCTCATATTTAAATATAAAAAATTCGATATCGCTCATATGACCACCGCGAGCACTTTGGCAGCAATCAATTCTTTAGAGCCAATTTTTCACCATTCTCCTTCACATTTCGGCCCGAATGTCCTGAGCAACTGTTACGTTCTTGGCTTGTTGGTTTTAACCAATAACTTAACATAACCCCATAAAAAGAAATCCAACGGCGCTGAGGCATGAGCCAGGTGGCCATTCAACCGGACCATTTCTCGAGAAATCGCTATTGCCGAACGTCCCCTTCAATTGATTAACTATTTGACCATCTTCTTGGAATCACATATTACTGATATCAAGTCCATTAAATTCTGGCCAAAAATAGTCTTCCAATATGGCACGACAGCGAGCTGCATTGTCCGTTACGTGGCGATTGATTTCATTGACGAAAAAATTGGGCCCAATGCCACCTCCTGCTTAAAATCAACATCATACGGTCGCTTTTTGTGGATGCAATGAAGTCTCTTTGAAGCACATTCATGTTTGTTGCTGTCCCATAACGCATAGTTCTTGCTTATTGGCAAAGCCATTAGCCAAAAATTAGCTTCATCCCTGAATATGATTTTTCGATGAAATTCAGGATTTTCTTCAAACTTAAAGTTGCGACCACCGACTCAGAATTTCGGTAGTAATTTTTAATAATTTCCAAACATTGCTCATTCGTGAACTTCACCATGATAAAAATATAAACCTTGAATGACGATCTGACGTTGCCAGATCAAAAAAAGGTTAGTTTGTACTTACATAAACACAAAATTGTCATGTCCCTATTGAAAAACTCTTTATGATGTTTTGATATAGTGTCAAACTAGTTAACGCCCAATAAGTCAGTCATCCTTCCCATCTTAGTGTATCAGGCGCTGAGACATGGACAATGACTACCAATGATGGGAGGCTATTGGATCATTCTTGAGAAAAAAGTAAGATCTATGATCCAATAAGCGTGGATATGGAACCATGAGCTGTACGCCAACACTGGCATTTGTCAGGTCAAGTTGAGCGAATGGAATAAAACCCTCCAGCTAGGAAGCTATACTATTTGGTAGTGAAACGCGTAGAAGAGGACGACCGGTTGAAAAATAATTTAAGTTGTTAATAGACGAAAACGTCAAAAAAAAAACCTCGTAAAATCGCTTGTATAGATAATTTTTATTGGTTCTCTTACGTTAACTACTCCCTTGTCAAGCAAAATTTGCTGAGGGAAATTTACCGAGAATCGTCGTGACTACACGCGGACTTGCAATTATGCACGACTCAAATTTATGTCCAAGATATTTTCAGAACAAACTCTTTTTGAGGTAATGAAACTTTATCAATGGATCAGTTGGTCCGTGGTTATGTTCACATTTTGTTTGACGAATACCATGAATTTGTTGTTGCACCGAGCGTGAAGAGAGAGCTTTCACTCATTCTCACATCGAACAAGAAATGCTCGGTGAAATGAGCCGAGCCGAGCTAAGGGTGGCCATGAGCTAATTTATAAAAAAGGAACAAAAATGTAGGTAAAAAGTTGGAAAACATACAAACCAATACTTTCATTGCAGAAGAGAAAGCGGTATTTACGATTTGGTGCAAATGGACTTGCATCATCGCAAATTATTAACTTCTCTCTCCATCTTAATAAAAGTGTTTAAAGTTTGTTTGTATACCATTTAGTGTTGCCAGGGCACACGAGCTCAATGTAACCATCAGTCTGAGCACGAGAGAAAAATGTAATGTGTTCGCCGAACAACGAACACCAACATAACCATGGTCTTATTATTCTTGAGTCAAAACCTTTAAGTTAAAATTTAAGATATTCCTAGAGTGATAAAAAATATTATTTGAAGAATACTGTCTAAGAAATTTTATGGTTTCATTGATCATTTTAAAAATCTATTATTTCAGTTATATTTAAAACACCATTATTGTTCATTGCCCAACAATCCACAACAGTCAAGCCATTTATTTATATAATTGTACTTAACGTGTACACGAGTGCAACTAAATATCTCGCCAATGAAATTTCACACAACACAATTAATTCTACTCTCTTCCACTCTCTTTACATATTTTACATTGCTCTCGTACATTAATTTATATCATGCGAGAAAATTGTACATAGAACTGAAGAAATCAAACAAATAAATTAATTAAGTAGTTGAAAAACCATAAAAGTTCTTGTCAAATCTCTCCCTATTTGACGGAGAGAGAGAGAGAGAGAGAACAGGAGAGAAAGAGAGAAGAAAAGAAAAAAAGAAAGAAATTTCATTAAAATTTAACACAACTTTACACAGTTTTCCCAAAAATTCTCAAGTATTTTTCATTGCATGTTTAATTCTACCAGGAAAATGAATGAATGAATTGCTGTTGTTGTAATTGTACCATATTGTACTTGTACATTGTATGTAAATGGTAAAGTATAAAGCAAATGAATGTTTGCAGCTGTATGGAACGAGCGAGCGAGAGAGAGAAAAAGCAAACAATTGCTACCTATGCACCATTGTACTCGTACGTATTGTTAAATTACACTGCAGACTTTAACTGCAATGAATTCCATTCAAAGGTGTCAACCAAAAGGCACTTGCATTAACAAAAGCCGATGCGATGCTTCTCTGTTTTTGCCTCTTTGGAAATTAATACTGCAAGAAATGCATTCAAAGAAAAACAAAACAGAAAAACGGAGAAAAGTTGTCCCTTTTATTATACTGCAAGGAAGCTACTTGCTTTTGAAGACTGAACTAAGTACTGTGAAGTAGGTGAGGTTTTACTCTTTGTTGGTACTTAACATTGGTTGAGAAATTAAAGAGAGAAAAAAGTGAGAAAGTATAATAGTAAATGGAAATGAAAATGAAAAGAAAATGAGCTTGGGATATTTTGTAATTGAAGTAACAAACAAATAAATTAAGTTCTGGTTGATTTTACATATAGTACATACATACAGGCATACAGGCATACAGGCATACGTGCATACGTGCATACATTCATATACAGTGTCGGACAATAAATAAGAACACCTTGCACTATAAAACTTCCATTTATTTTTTTTTTTATCGGACTGCAGGCAAACAATTTTTATAGAGCAGAAAATGATATGGTATATACTTTATAAATTTCTAGGTGGCAACACTACATTTAAATATTTTTTGGGGATTCGATTCCCAAACAAAAAAGTTGAAGCGAAGCATTCGAAGGCGGACAATCCAATAAGAACAGCAGACGAAAAAATATATATTTTGAAAAGAAAACTTAAATTTGTTTATAATTTGTACTGGTAAGCACTTGTAATTCATTTGTAAGGGTAATTCAACAAATTAAATGTAAACTATTCCGTAATGTCACAGCAAAATGGGAAATGGGTCGAGCAAAGCACTGTAGCAAGGAGGAGCGTGATTGGTGAAAAAACTGCAAAATGAGGGACAAAGCATCCGCCAAATAGCTAAAACTACTTATTAGCAGATCCTCGACCTTTGTCTACCAATCTTTACTACCTCAAAAAATTCATTGCAACAGAGGATGGCCCCGCAAAACTACAAATATCCTAACGTATTATGGACAGACGAAAGTAAGGTGAATCTTGATGGAAGTGATGGCAAACGTTGGGTTAGACGTCCGAAAAATGTAGAATTGAGCCCAAAATATACTAGGAAGACGTTTAAGCACGGAGGTGGAAGCATCATGGTATGGGGATGCTTCTCTTGGTATGGTTTGGGCCCTGTGTATTGGATAAAAGAAACGATGGACATATTTCTTTATGTAAACATCCTTCAGGATGATTCAGGTGATGCTTCTTTATGCTGAATGGAAAATGCCTCTGAAATGGCAAATACAACAGGATAACGACCCAAAGCACACCTCAATTCTTGCGCGAGATTGGTTTTCCAATAATGGAATTCCCGTTATGACCTGGCCTTCACAATTTCCTGACCTTAATCCAATCGAGAACTTGTGGAATATTGTCGAAGAGAAGATTGGCAGTACCAGAGCTAAAAACAAAGACGAATTGTAGCAAAGCATTCAAAGAGCGTGGTATTCCATACCCAGGCTACTTGCGCGTCTCTGATGTAATCGAGGCCCAGAAGGTGTAAGGCGGTCTTAATTAACAACTGCTATTCCACAATAGTACAAAATATTAGCATTAGTGAACAATTTGAGTCAATATTTAATAAATTTTTTGTTTTTAATTGAAGTGTTCTTATTTGTATGCCTTTTTAAAATGTGATTTTATGTATAACTTTACAATTTTTTTTTTAAACTGAATTGGTTTTGTTTTTGTTTTAAAAAAAAATTAACTATGGAATAAATGAGTAAATACTTTTTAAATTTATCATAAGCCTAGAGAAATATTTTTTAAGGTTTTTATTTTCAGAAATGTGGTCGCTGTGTGCGTTGGACTGCTACACAGAGTCTCCGGGGTTCAAATCTCGACACAGGCAAAATCAAAAAGTAGAAAAAATAATATTTCTACACGGCACCACCTCTTGGCAGACAATGGCAAACATACAAGAGTAAAAATTGCTATGAAAAGCTTTTCACTTCGCCGTTCGGATTCGGCTTTAAACTGTAGGTACCTTCCATTCATGTACAAATATAACACGCACAACATGAATGGATGCGAAAAGCTCGGCCTAGGCCCTCCATGGGCTGTTGTGCCATTAAAAGTAAGTAAGTATTTTCAGAACAAGGTGTTCGTATTTATTGTCCGACACTGTTTATTGTGAGTATGGTTGTCTTAAGCGTTATTGCCGTAAAAGCAAATAGGTGATACAATCCCGAGTTAATAACATTTTCATTACTCGCCAGAGTAATAATGGTGATACCTATCTGAACACATACGTACATATGTATATAATTACTATAAAGCGTGGGCGCACAGCATTTTAAAACACCAAAGACTTCGAGTGTTTATGATGTCCTTTACCTACTTGTATTGTATGTAGTTTGCCGTTTCCAATAAAAACGCTTCTTATTAAATAATTTTGATTTTCTTAATTATGTTTAATTTCATGATATTTAATTTCATGAACAGAGGTGCCAGACCAACCTAATGGTATTAGAAAAGGGTTCTTTCACACTGTTTTCGATGTTTGTTAGAACTTTTGCTTTCATGTAGCAAAAATTCATGCAACATAAATCGTTTTGTATTAATCTAAAATTTTATTTCAAGGCCTACAGTGTGAACTTAATAATTTTACTGTTCCCTCATTAACTTCACATACAGCCAAACCTCCTCGATCTTTCTCTCTCTTTTACTCGCCTTTTCTTCCGGGCGCAATTTCTATTCGCAATATGTCAACATATTCTTTTGATTATAATTACATTTGCATAATTTTACCACACAGCTTTCAGCTTCAAACTGAATGCTTCGCCTCTGTCGTCACTAAGTGCCGCCCCCTTTCTTACATGTTTTTACGAGTATATTTATGATTTCCATTTTTCGATATCCGTATACTCAAATATATACACGTATGTATGTGTGTAAGTTGTCGTACATAGTAGTGGTGGTATTCTCAGTCTCCTTCATCATAGTCACACTCAATTAATTTAGAACAAAATAGTGTAATTTACTCTCCCGCTCTCTCAATGCCTCTGTAACTTAAGTAACTTGATTTGCTTACTCGTACATATAGTATTCTTGTTGTTGATAAAAACTTTTGTTAGTATTTCTTTTTCTTTTCTGTTGTCTTTTATTTTTACTATTTATTACCGTATTCTGAAGACCATTTGTTGATCTACGTTTACTATCTGTCACACACTTTTACTTAAGACCTCAAGTTTATGCTTCACTTTTACTTACTTACTTACTTGCGTTGGTTTAATTTTTATGTAGGGGCGTGTTTATGAAGGTTGCTCTAAAAATCAAATCTTGTTTAGTATTTGACAGCATTACAAGTTGCTCTCCTACGTATTACATATATATGCATGAACATATACATATATAATACGAGTATATGTGTATTATGGTACATACTTCTAGTTGTACCCTCATCAAAGATAGGGAAAAGCATCATTAACAAAAACAAAAATTACACTTCCGACATACGCCATCAACATCTACTAACTAAATATATACATCGCTCTCCACATTTATCTTTAACATCAATGACAATTTACACTCATGTAAATAGTTGGTAAAGAAATTATATGAACTTGCAAATTGTAAATAATTGGAGATATTCCAAGCTAAAGGCTGGAAAATATGGTTTTGATCTTTTCGTTACTTCGAAACTGTTTTTGTAAGTGGGGAAAGTATTTTTGCCCCCGAAACACTTTGCTAGTGATGTTAAAAGATTAGGTCCTGCCTAAGGCATCTGAAATGATTTAGTTTTCAGAACCAGAATAGCTTAATTTATATTCTTTAAGTAAATCGATTTGATAGAGAGATTAAAAATTATACCAAATACCAGACTAAAATATTCACTTATGTTCACACCATAAGCAAATCCAAAATTGAATATGAAATTCAGGACCATATTAAATCTGGTAAAGAACAAAAAGCAATCCAAAAACCTCTATCAAGCTCTCCAACTCTTCAAGTAGGACATCTATAAGCTAACCTAGAAATTTCGAACTTAATGTACATAATCCAAGTCTACAGGATGAGGAATAAGAGGAAATATCGGGATCCATCACTAAAGCGCTCCTTACCGTGAGAAGGCCACAGTTACTCTCTGAGGCGGCCAAATATCAGAGAGAGAGAAACTTCGTTCTCGATGGACATTTTTCAGCTCCCTACATCATTTAGCCCTCGGCACGATTCCAAGTTACAACTTGGCTTGCGCATCGTTGACTGTTGGTTTTCGGAATCTCCCCAGAAACCTTTACAGCATGGTTAAACCTGGGCTGTTAAAGCTCACTGGTTTACTGGCCCTACTTAAGCCCCCTCACCGCGTCAAGGCACGTCAACGAGAGGAGGGAATCATTATTTAGTTGTTTTTTTTAGCTAGTTGCAGAGGTGCTGTAACTAGGCCCAATAGTTCTCTTCTAAATCCCTTACTGGTCAAGTACGTGAGTGTTGTTTACTTCTTACATAAGTACTACTGTGGGCAAAAAGTAGTAAGACTTTGTTCATAATTTCAAATTTTTTTATTCATTCTTCCAAATCTATTTCGTCCCCTTCAAAGTAATCCCCCCCCCCCCCCCCCTTCCGGCCCCAATACATTTGTGCCAAACGCCAACGTTTTTTCCAATTCTCGAAATAGTTGTTAAAGTCAATTTCCGGAATAGCCTTCAATGCGCTTAGCGATTCATGTTTAATGTCTTCAATTGACTCAAAACGGTCCAACGGTCCACGAAGCGGTTTTTTGAGTTTAGAAAATAGCCAAAAGTCACACGGTGCTAAGTCAGGCGAATAGGGTGGTAGGGTGGTTGCGGAACGATATTAGTCGAATTTTTGCCAAAATGGTCTAGTAAAACCAATGCAGTGACTTTGGAACCAATCGTACATTCACTCTTCTTAGGCCCAAATGATGTTTTAAAATGGTTCTCACTTATCCTTCCGATATTCCAACGATGCCAGTAAGGTTTCTGACTGTTAATCGTCAATTCTCGAGCACCAATTCCTTGATTTTATTGACGTGTTGATCATCAGTTGATATCAGTTGATGGCCGTCCTGGACGTGGTTCGTCGTCAACGCGTTCTCGACCATCTTTGAACAATTTGTACCAATCAAAAACACTTGCTCGCGACATACAAATATCACCGAAGGCCTTTTGCAACATTCTGAACGTTTCGGCACCAGAAATTTGATTCCGCACACAAAATTGAATGGAACTTCTTTGTTGAATAATTTCACTCATTGTGAAAATCGCCGAATGCACTTTTTTTACTTTTTGTACTTCAGAAAGACAAGCGTATACTAAACACTAATGATTATTTTGATGTGACATTTAGCACAGATGTCACCGACAGTCATACCAACCTTAAAAAAATAATATTTTGCTGAATGGGTTTCCGCGCGAAATTTAAATTAAAAAGTCTTACTACTTTTTGTCCACAGTAGTATCTTCTGGGAAAACACGTACGATCTCAATGAATTTCTTTCTCCTTCTCTTTCTTCTATCCGCTCTTGTGTGACTATAATTTTTCACTCTTTCACATTAAATTTTATACCGACAATATCAACAACAATATATAACCATTTTTCATTGACTGTAAAAGCGCGTGCTTACTTTTACTTTCTTCTTTCCTCAAACTCTATAAAATTGAAACTAATCCAAATAGTTTTGGAATAACACCTGTTGATAGCTGCTAGTTGTTGTTATTTTCTTTTAATAAACATCCTTTTTTGGTATGGTAGTATGCATTGTGTAACTTAATACATTGTACTATATATATATATGTATGTACGTATATTCCCGACATAGCTCAACATTATAATCTTCATCTTCATCATCGCCATCGCCTTCGCCATCGCCATCCGAATGAGAATTATTATTCTACATAATTTTGAAAGTATGGATAGAAAATAATTTATATTGTATCTTATATCATTGTCAACAGCCACATCACTATTTCTGTGAAATGGATATCCTTTTGTTTTTGTTAATGACAACGCTTAATTTGGTTGCCATTGTTGTGTTCAACCCCAAAGCAATTATTTGCTGCTTCCTTTGTCTATAATTATTTGCATAGCTGACGCATTCACATTCACATTCACACACACACATATGTACCATATGTATACTTAACTGTACATATAATATGAGCTTGCTACACTAAGTATTACTTACTACCTACATCTGTACAATACCACAATATGTCTGCCAGTTTCAATTATGGTACATAGTTTTATTTTTGTATTGCAATCGCTTGAGAGCAAGTTCTCTCGTTTCCCTCTCACATCTTCATCCCGCACATTTTCATTTGCCTTACCTAAGTACATTCAGCATACGAGTATATGTGTGTACATCAGGTAAGTAAAATAAAGTTTTAATTAAGTTAGTTACATTTTCATGTTATTCTAAGTGTGTGCATTTATTTGGGTTTTTCAATTGTTAGCTACATACTTAGTATGTATGTATGGTAAGTATTTGCAAAATTAATAAGCTTTCTAATGTAGATAGTTAACTTTTGGAATTGTACTTTGAATGTTATTTATCTGAAGTACACTGGAAAAAAATATGACTTGCAAATATCAATACTTGCAATCTGTCTTTGTAAATGTTTCATTGTGTCCAAAGTTGCCCTAATTTGAAAGTGTGGAAAAACTGTGATATCACTAGAGACCGTTTTAATCTTCTTAACCATAAAAACTGAAGTAAACACATGAAAGAAATCCAGGATCTAATATTTAATATCTAAAGTCTGAGTGACCTAAGATCACAAACGAATAAAACAAATAACACAGGTTAAACCCCCACAGTTCGAGGGACCAAAGATCACAGACAAAAAATCACTCAAAGATCACAGAATCAAAAGACCACAAATTGAAAAATACGAATAGTAAACTAGAATCCAAAGACCTTTAATCGATAACAGAAGATTAAATACCGCAAATCCATGACCTCAGATAAATCATCACAGATCACTAAAAAAAAAATACCAAACACCAAAAATTAAAAACCCAAAACCACCGACCGAACATCAATTATTAAAAACTGCTATACGAAGACTTAAAGAACAAGAAGTAAATACTACAGATCATAAACCAAAAATTAAAAGCTACACACTAAAACCAGTGTGAAATGCAGATCCCAAAGCAGAAACAAGAGACAAAAAAACAGAAATCCAAATTGAATAAGCCAAAAACACCACATATCAAAGACAAAAGACAAAAAATAGCAATCGAAATCATAAGCCAAAAACAATAGATCATTAATTATAGCACAAAGATTATAAAACAAAGACAATGCCAGTCATCAGAAACCAAAGATGACATACTGCAGAGATCAAAACTACAGACAAAAATCAAATATAAAAACTACAAACTGAAAAGCTTATATCAACGAATAAGCTTAAGATCAGATATGTAAAACAGAAAACCAAAGACTGCACACTATAAACCAGAGATGAAAGACCAAAGATAAAAGACAAAAAACCGAAAATGGCAGATTAAACAAGACAGGTGACTAAATAACGACAATTAATCATGGAAAAAGCATCAAAATTACAGATAAATTAACAAAAACCATAGGTCACTAAAGAAAGACCTCAAAGATCAAAGGCCAAACCAATACTAAAGACCAAATCAAAAACGAAAGCAGAAACACTTAAAACCAGAAATCAGCAATTACAATCTATAAGCTACAGATCAAAAACTAGACTCTAAAACCACAGCTCAACAGAAGAAACAAAGATCGACAGATCGAAGGCCATAACTCAAAGAAAACAAATCAAAAACTACACACAAAGTCAACATATGAATGGTTAAAACCACAAATCAAAAACTACAAACTAAAATTTAAAGATTAATAGCCAAAGACTAAAAGCACCAAACAACTGGTCAGAGACTAGAGATAAAATTCTTAAAACAAAGACCAAGGCCACTAATCATTGCAGATATTACAGCTGAATCCAGTCACAAAACCATAAATCAAAGATTACAAATCACTGATGACAGATCAAAAACTATGGTACAATTCATAAATTAAACATCAAAGACTTTTGACCATAGATCGAAGATATTGGGCTAAAGATCAGTAACTAAGGACCACAGTCTAAAGGCCAAAAATGTTAGATCAAGAACCAAATTCTCTGGCCTGCTGAAGTACAGGCTGCAGTAAGCTCCGGTTAAGTACCTCCTCTCTTAAGTGCCATTCACTCTTAAGCGCCTTTAATTTTCTACTTCTTTTCTACAAATATGATGATGATTTAAAACTTTTCAGTAATATTTCTAATGTAAACGATGCTGCTCTTTTACAGACTGATCTTTGCAATCTGCTGTCATGGAGTTTATTAAATTGTTTACCATTAAATTTCAACAAGTGTTATTCAATGACTTTCTCAAAGGGTAATAATATAATTACTTTTTCTTATTCCCTTGCTGGTACATATTTACTTAATGTTAAGTCAATTAAAGACTTAGGAGTAATTGTTGACACTAAATTTACCTTTATTGACCATATAAATTACATAGTTCCAAAATCATATTCTTTGCTTGCTTTTTGTTCGCAGAAATAGCTCTGAATTTTCTGATCCGTATACTCTGACTTGTCTTTATAATGCTTTTGTAAGGTCAAGGTTAGAGTACTTATGCCTCATTTATTTGGAGTCCTTACAAAACTCTCTCTTACCGCTTCAACAACTTCATTGGAACTTCTTGGGCGTTGATGAACGACGATCTCCCATTCAATTCACTGTTTTCGATTGGAAAAAATTCAAAAATCCTTTTCACGTTTTGCACTTCATACTTTGAGTTTTTGGAGAATCTTTGCCTTCCTGTGTGTTGCGAACTTTGCTGTTACGCTTGAATACTCTTGAAACGAGGAGAAAGATTCAATCGTTGACATTTGGCCAATTCGATTGTGCCCATCTATTACAGATTGTAAATTTTAATACTTATTCCAGCTAGAACGTTACGGCATTACTCGTTATTTCATTATCAAATTCATAGAACTCTTTATGCTCGTAATCAGCCTATTACTCGTGCCCTATCATTGTGTATAACCCCAACAGCGCGGGCGGTTGTGTGTGAATTTGCTTGTGCTTAGAATTCTCACGGAGGGTCATATTACACCAGCGATCATGCCGTATTTTAGCGCGTGTAGCAACATGACAATCTGGAATTCTGGGACAGCCAGAACCTTGCAATCAATCACACGCTTGACGTTGCGCTGTGCCTGCATTTTTCGTTTGTAAATTTGTTTACTACGTTTTTGCGTTCGTCACCAGCTTTGTAGTTAATATATACGTAAAGGCTTGGAAAGAACTGGCTGATCGGTTCTGTACAAAGCAATCAACCGACAACCAAAAGAGGTTGCCGGAATATAAAAACACATTGTACTACTGTGGGCAAAAGTTAGTAAGACTTTGTTCATAATTTCAAATTTTTTTATTCATTCTTCCAAATCTATTTCGTCCCCTTCAAAGTAACTCCCCCCCGGCCCCAATACACTTGTGCCAACGTTTTTTCCAATTCTCGAAACAGTTGTTAAAGTCAATTTCCGGAATAGCCTTCAATGCGCTTAGCGATTCATGTTTAATGTCTTCAATTGACTCAAAACGGTCCAACGGTCCACGAAGCAGTTTTTTGAGTTTAGAAAATAGCCAAAAGTCACACGGTGCGAATAGGGTGGATGCGGAACGATATCAGTCGAATTTTTGGCAAAATGGTCTCGTAAAACCAATGCAGTGATTTTCGAACCAATCGTGCATTCACTCTTCTTGGGCCCAAATGATGTTTTAAAATGGTTTTCACTGATCCTTTCCGATATTCCAACGATGCCAGTAAGGTCTCTGACTGTTAATCGTCGATTCTCAAGCACCAATTCCTTGATTTTATTGACGTGTTGATCATCAGTTGATATCAGTTGATGGCCGTCCTGGACGTGGTTCGTCGTCAACGCGTTCTCGACCATCTTTGAACAATTTGTACCAATCAAAAACACTTGCTCACATACAACATACAATACGACATACAATTATCACCGAAGGCCTTTTGCAACATTCTGAACGTTTCGGCACCAGAAATTTGATTCCGCACACAAAATTGAATGGAACTTCTTTGTTGAATAATTTCACTCATTGCGAAAATCGCCGAATGCACTTTTTTTACTTCAGAACTTCAGAAAGACAAGCGTATACTAAACACTAATGATTATTTTGATGTGACATTTGGCACAGATGTCACCGACAGTCATACCAACCTTAAAAAAATAATATTTTGATGAATGGGTTTCCGCGCGAAATTTAAATTAAAAAGTCTTACTAACTTTTACCCACAGTAGTTTAATGAATTATTTTTATTGAAAATAATTTAGATATCTCTTTTTCAAAATGTGCTTTTAAGAAATTGCTAAATACTTTATATCGAATCTAATATTTGTTTTTCTAAAAAATTTTGAATTTTTCCTTTTTATTAAATTTAGTATTTTTAATAAACTTAGTATGTTAAGCTTTATATTGTTATTTAGTCTGTAAGGATATTGTAACCCAAAGACGTTATGAAATAACGCATAAATTTCCCCTTTTAGGTTCCTTTCTCGTTTAAATAGCTCAAGAGACTGACATTTTCAGCTGAGGTACTTAAATGGGGTTTACGGTATTAGCAAGTTTTTTTTTCATTCCTGCCAAAATCGAAATCCAATATAAATAAAACAAGTTCTTTTGTTGGAAATAAACAAAAAAAAAATAATAACAGCGATGCATGCATGCTTCATGCTTCTTCGTCCGCAAACAAGTTGCAGCGATGATAGATGAAAAATCACATACTTAATTTGCATTTTCTTCGAATAAAGTTTGACTTCATGATCAGTCAGCATAAGAACTAATTGCATTATTTATGCGATTGTTTAAACAAATTTTTAGCAATTTTTCAGAAACGTACATAAATTTCTTTTCTCACTGCATCTAAAAACGATGAAATTGCTTCTTGTTGTTATTGTTGTTGTTGTTGTAATTTTAGGTTCTTCTTCCTTAGTTCAGTCAGTTTAGTTTATACTTGTTAAGTTTACAACGAAGTATTTCCGGGCAGTACGAAAAGTTTATATTTCCTTACCAACTCCCAAGGTTTCATAAACAAAAATGTGTAGCTATGTATGTAGTAGGTACTCGTAAAGTTCGTTCGAGTGGTGGTGGTATACGAGTATGTAATTGGGGCAGTTGCATAAATTTTGCCTTGATAAGACCTTCAGGGCGTTTATGTTTATATGTATGTATTTCTTCTTTATATCTTAATTATTTGTTTTTCCTTTTTTTTTTGCTTTTATGTTTTGTAGCAAACTTTTGCATATAATATAATATGTAAAATTAAAGAGGAAGGAAATAACTTTAATGTTTAGAAGTAGCAATTCCTGGAGAAAAGTGCAATATCTGACTTATGGCCATATGGAAATATTATCTACTACATAAACAATTCAGGAAATTTAAACACTGACGACATTTTCTTGTGTATTCTTTTATTTATTACTATGTACCTACTTATGTATCTACGAGTATGTACAGGGTGTGGCGGGTATTTGATAGCACTCACATATGTGCCTGTCACTTCTTAGAAACATGTTCTTACCTTTTTTTTCTTTTCCGATCATAAAGGGAGTACAAAAAGCTGATTCAGGAAATGAAAAGACACACTGTTATTGTAGCGAACCACAGCGATCTTAAAATCTCCCAATTTCTTAATGTCGCCCGATCGTTTGTTCACAAAGTTCGTCCAGATTTGGAAGCATCCGATGGGCAATGTGGAAAGTGTTGCCAAGCGCAAGAAACATGAGGTGCGTTCAGACAGCCTTAGAACATTACAGTTTGTGCAGCAAGTCCAGGGCAATAATGCCAAGACCCTTCAAAGTCCATAAGAGCCATTTTGAGAGGCTTACAAGTTTCTGAATGCACAATCAGTAGCATTGTCCGCGTACGAGTACGAGTCCAGTACGAGTCCTACGTGATGCGCAGAGGACAGTGTATGTCTGCACAAACTCTAGAACAACGATTCATCACAACGATTTTAAACAAATTAAAACAAACTGATGCGAAATAGCTCGGCCTAGGCACTCCATGGGCTGTTGTGCCATTAAAAGAAGAAAGAAGGAGAAACATCCTGAAATCCCGGATACCCTCTGGATATATTAGGAAAATATAAAATTTTGACCAGAGCCAAAAAACAAAACCGACCGAAATGATAGGTAGCCATGTTCAGATCCTTCAGATATTCCCCATGTTATGCACGCAAAGTTTCCTGCAATCGTCATGGTTTTGGGAGTGGTGAGTCATGAAGGACACGTCATGCCACCACACTTTTTTCCGCAAGGACATCGGGTGAATGCTATTGCCTACATTGAGGTTTTAAAAAACGTTGTGTAACCCTTAATAGATATCGAGTGTGGTGAGGAGAGGACATACATATTCCAAAATGAATCTGCTCCTTCTCACAAAGACCTGACGACGCAAGATTGGATGCCCAAACATGTTGCCACTTAGCTCGCCGGATCTTAATCCTCTGGAGTATTAAGTATGGGGCGTTGTTGAATGCGAGACCAATAAACATGCCCACAACACAATTTATTCCTTAAGAGCAGCTATTACCAAACTAATGACGGATAAGGATGAGGATCATTTGATTCGGGGCATACAAGCTTTTCTGGCAGATATGTAAAAAGCAGTTATTGTGTAGCCTAGGCGTCACTCACTTTGCTGTAAAAATTCCATTAAAATGCAATAAGTTTTCCAAAAAGAGTAAAAATTTAAGTTTTTAAGTTAATCGAATACCTGCCGCACCCTGTATGTATGTGAATGCAATATAAATACAAAAAAAAACTATTTATTTATCAGCCTTTTTCTTTCATGTGTGTATGTGTGTGTGTGTGTTTGTGTGTGTGTGTGTGTTTGTGTGTGTGTGTGTTTGTGTGTGTGTGTGTTTGTATGTGCGAGATATGTAGGTATTCATTTTTAAGTACACATGTACTTAAGTAAACCACTTTACTTATTAAACGTTTACCTCGTGACGGAAATAAATTTCAATCAGAAATTACAGGAAATGAATTTGTGGTAATTGTTTCATTAAGACATAAAGCAAATAATAATGGAATTGTTAATGGAACAAAAAATAAATAAACGAACTGAAACGTTGCAATGAAACCCTCAAGGTTTACCTCAATAATAAGTGAGCAATTCAAGACTTTGTGCGTAAAAATAAAGTACATATTTCGATTAAAAATTTCAGATATGTTTTTGTTTAAGTATGGTTGTTAACCAGGCATATAAAGTAATACCCGCTTAATCGCATGCCTAGCTAGAAATGTTCCTTGAATAAAAGGTCGCAATTCAATCATATATTTTAAACCAATTTCATATATTTTTCTTCAGAACTTCAGATCCAGCTAAGCCCTCCAACTTGTAACAACACAGAGCAGCAGAAAATTTGTATTTCCGAACGAAAGGGTAAAGCCATTCTTTGCAAAAGGATTTCGAAACTTGCCATAAGATTTTTCAGAAAAGTGTTCCCTTTAGGAAACAGTTGGGGTCACTCACTGAAAGTCCAAATCAAGGAAGTCCAATTTATGTGAATTTTTTTTGACCGCGTAAACTAAAGCCGGAGTAATTTTGCAACGGAATCATTGAAACGGAAACATGTCAAACGATAGCTTGAAATTTGCTAGGTGCTTTCTGCTACTCAAAACTACACTGGCTTTTCTGCCTACACCACTGATGGTTAAAACGATGTGTGAGAAAGAGATGAATGTATTGATATGAATATGTGCTTCAGTGTATGTGTACGGTTGCATAAAATAGTATTTGTATGGAGTGTAAGAATGGATGCATCTACGCGGTAGTAACTACAGCTATGTTATATGGGAGAGAAATTAAAAAGACCGGAGATATATATATAAATGTCTCCTAGCTGCTGCCTTACTCCACCAATTTCGGCTCGTGTGGTTAGAGAATTACAATATAACCAAGGTCGTTAAGGCAAAGAGAACTAGGATGCGTACGGTCAAGGAAGCCATGATCTCGATGAAGAACGAGTCCGATATTTTGAGCTGTGCTGCTCGAGCATAACGAGGATGCTGATCATTTTTTAATGCTGTCATCCAGCCAAAAATAAAGAAAAAAAGAAAGAAGCTGATGAGAAACTTCACGTATTTGTTGGCAGATGTTGTCTATTCGGAATGAGAGAGTTTTGATGAACTGGTTTCTCAAATATAACACAGGCAACCGCTGCCGTACTGTTGAACGTCTGTTCTCTATAATAAGTAGTAACAATTTAAATGTTTTGGATGACAAGAAAATTTTTTTTTTTAATTTAATTAAATTGTAACAACAATAATATTGAGTAAAATAATAGCTAACATTCTTTCGACAAAATATTTCTCATCGGAAAATAGTTGGGGCCACAAAAGATCAAAATCACCTTAAAAATCGCAGTTTATTTTTTAAACAAATTAACACTTGAAAAATATAAAAGAAATCTGCAAAAAATATTCCCCATCGAAAACTATTTGGGGGCTTTATCTTCTTCTTTTCATGGAACAACACCCCATGGAGCGGACCTAAGTATCATGAGTTGAAGGAACCTACAGTTTTAAGCTAAATCTCAACTGCGACGTGAAAAGCTTTTGTTATGTAATTTTTACTCTTGGACGTTTACCGTGTAGAAAATATTTTTTTCTACTACTTATCCCGAGATTTGAATACGGGCACTAAGCAAAGTATTCCAGCACATTACCAACTATGCTACGGCAAACACAATTGGGGTCACTTAAGGTTAAAATCACGCAATTCCGAAATTTTTATGATAGTAAAGTTGAAAATAAAATTTGTAAGCCTTGTGACAACAAAAGTTTCACTTCTCTTTCGAAAAGTGCCTGCCAAATTAATCATTTCTTGGCTTTTGAACTTTTTACATACGTCTCTGTAACTTTAACTTCGGCTGTGTTAAATTACTGTCCATTCAATTGCTGAAAGTTACCTTTCACGTAGGATTCATCATGAAGCATTTTTTATGATAAAGCATATAAATTCGGCTTCGATCTGGAAACTTTTGCACCTTATTGATATAAAATAAGTATTTTATTTTTTGGACATAACTTTTTCAAGTTCCAAGTTTGGGCTTTAACTAAGCCAGCAAGTTTTTTGTCCACTGGGTCTCATTTTCTGCCGTAAACCTTTAACTATCTCAGCAGGATGATTCTCTTTATACTTACTTTTTAATGGTTCGTTTCACCGTTGATTGCACTTTTTGATTGCTGACACACCCACTAAGTTTGCAACCTAATTTTGGTTCCATGAAGGATTTTCATGTACAATAAATTGAGCAATACTTTTTTTCGTCGCTCAAGCTCCTTGTTTGCTAAAGGGTAAAACTAAAACAATTTGTTGATATATAGTCTTTTGAAAAAATCAAAGCCTACTCTAACCGCATGTATTTGGAATTTTTTATAAAGACAAAAGCAAGTTTAAATTTGTTCTCCTTAAACATATATATGTAAGCCAATCGAAGAATATTTAAGGTATTCTATGACCGACAAGGGGTCACTGGACACCCCGGTAGAGAATAGGAACATTACCCACTGTTAAATAACTTAAATTAAAGTTGAATTGCCAAGAGGACTGCAAAAATGTTTTGTCCGTGTTTTTCGAGCAGAAACCCCAGGAATTCTTTAAGGACGGTATTATGGATTTGGCCGAAAGATGGCGAGAGGTCGTCTTTAACAATGGAAAATATGTATTTGACTCAATAAAGTTATTTTGATATATGAAAACAAATTGGTTAAACTTAACTCACTTTTCTGAACTTTCTTTTTAGCCTACTTTATATTATATTAACACTATACATACACAACTGGACAAAATAATAGGTGCGAACACATTTTTTTTCAAAAAAGCTTGGCTTTCATATGTTTTTTATTATTCTTCAAAAAATAAATTAGTTTTCCACATAAACATACTTCAGCGTCATAACAAAACAAGGTTTTTAAAAGGTTTTAAAACTCTAATAAATAAATAACTGAAATTTTAGTTAATTCATAATATACACAGATTTTCGATTGGACAGAATAAAAGGTGTGCACAAAAAACTTAGGAATAAATATTGAAATTTTGCTAGTTATGGTCCCGTATTTTGCTGAATTAGTAAGAACGCATTTAATACCCAGAATATCCACCATCATTCTTGATGACTTTTTCGATTCTTCTGGGCATTGACGATATCAACTTCCGACAAGTTTCTACAGGAATGTTGTACCAAATTTGTGGAATATTTTCCCATAACTGCGTTTTGTTTTGGAAAAATGTCTTTGAAATTCTGCGTTTAAGTTCTCCCCAGAGGTTCTCAATAGGACTTAGAACTTCAGATTGACTTGACCACTCAAGGACGACCACATTATGCTATTGGAACCATGATTTGACAACTCGCTATGAATGTTTACGATCATTGTCCTGCTGAAATTTCCACAAAAGCGGCATATTATCCTGGGCATATGGTAACATTACCGTTTCCAACAAATCCTTATACACGAATCTATCCATAACGCCATTAATTTGATGTATCGGCCCAACAACTTGCCAAGAAAAAGAGAACCATACTATTAAGCTGCCACCTCCGTGCTTCACTGTTTTCTTTGTGAACCGTACATCGAATTCTTTGCCTTTCGGGCGACGAACATTTCTTTCCGCATCGTTACCAAACAAATTTGTATTTGATTCATCGCTCCAGAGAATATTGAGCAATTTTTTTTCTCCCTGTGAACCGCACCACTTTTTATGAACTAATGCAAAATTTTTACTCTTCTTCAAATTTGCAGTTCTAAGCGGAGGAACTTTGCGAGCAATCCTACCGGGTAGATTTGCGCTTACTAATCGTCTTGGAACGGTTCGTGATGATACAACATTTCCAATTTCGCTTGCAATTGTTCTGGGCAACTTGAACGGGTCGCGTTTAGCTAATGCAAGGATACGATTGTCGGTCATTAATGACGTTTTTCTAGGTGCTCCACGCGTTTTAATAGCAATAGCTTTTTCTGGCTTGGGAGCATTTGTAACGAAATTCTGAGACCGCCCCATCGATCTGGCAATGAATTTGTAGGGGTTTCCTTTGTCTCGGAGCTGACGAACAAGTCTTCTCTCCTCTGTACTGCAATGAACTCCACGACCCATCTACTATTATTAAAAATTATAATTAAACCTTTATTTAGTTCACTTTCATCGAAATCTTACCTTCTGAAACTAAATAACGCTTTAAATTTATTCACTTTTAATTTTTGCCAAAACACACCTATTTAATTGTCCAGATCAATTTGAAGGTTGAACAAATAAACAAGCCGAAATATTTATCGAGAAGAACTTTTGTTGCGGGGATTCCTCCATTTCATTCCAAAACAGTACCACCAAACTTCCAAATTTGACTTTTGATTGTAAACCATGCCAATTAATTTTTTAGGTTGATTTTAAAAATTTTTCCGCTTACACCTCTTATTTTGTCCAGGTGTGTAAATTTAAATTATAATCGGCCACATAAACTCTATGGAAACAGCCAAGTTTGGTGAAGTTATGCAAACTATTATGGGGGTTGTAAGCAGCTCGCGTTATGTCGATCTCTACATAAACAAACGTGTCCCTTGGGCAATATAACCTTCATAAAAATTAACTATGGTATTATTATTGTGCCTGCTATGAGAATATAAAAAATCTTGACAAAGTCATTCGATTAAAGAAGATAATCTTGCTTAAGTAATTTTTAAGTACATACTAAATAATAAAACGCTTTAAAAATTGCTATTCGCAAATAAAAGTAAAAACAAGCAAGTAAAAGAAGCGGAGTCTTTGATACTGGAAGTTTAAGGTAGCAGCAACAGACTCGTACTTAAACATATCGCATCCTAACTGCAAAAGAGGCACAACTCAAAATTAAAAAACTTTCAAAAAAGGAGAAAGAAATGTTTTTGTTTGTGGAAAATAATATGCGTGTTTAAAATATAATTAAATTTATCACAAGCAAGAAGATTATTAGTACCTTAAAATTTTTCCATTCAAGTTGTGCCTCTTTTGTAGTTAGGGTGCGATGTTTATAAAATTCTTTCATTTTTTAAAATTTAAATTTAGGTTTATCTTTTCTTTTTCTTTTCTTCAGTTACCTACCAACAGCTTCTTGCTCTATTTTTCTTTTCCACAAAATCAAGTAACCGCTCATTAAATATTTATTACTTCAACAACAACAAATACAAAAAGTGCTTAAATTATGTATACGAAATAGGTACGAGTATCTCATACCAACCACCCCACACACGTACACAAAAACACAGACGAAGAAGCAAACTCCGTAAAATAAAAGAAAAATTTATTAAAAACAGCAATAAACGCTTTCATTTAAGGTTTCATTTTGTAAGTACATAGTACAAATGAAGTACGACGCTTACCTACTGATAATTTCCAAGTACTGATAATCGCAGTTTAACATTGTAAAGTAGAAATGATTTTTTTTATTGTTTAAATGTCCTTATATAAAGGCCGAAAAAATGTGTATATACAAATACATAAATACATACTGTATGTACAGTAGTTACCGCTTAACTGCGTCTTGTTGAATTAATCTTTAAGTTTGTGTTGTGTACAAGAGTACAGATTTTACCTTGTTTAAGTACTTGCACTATAGTAAGGAAGCTCAGCAAGGATTCTGTTGTTATGATTATCATGCTACAACTATCTGGGCAATAGTTCTCCCAATATATATTACTCTTGCGATTAAGTGCCTCGCATTGCGAAATCATGTAAATCAGCATCCCAGTTTCTTCATGATAAAAGCTTCGATTCGTTGTGTGCCCTCCAGTTTATGTACAATGAAGGAAAACATGTAATGAATCAGAGTTTGTTTTGTTTCAGCCGAAGACAAAGAGCAGGTCTTTTTGAGTTCAAATCCCCAAGTATTAATTTTAATTGTCTAAGCTTTGTAATTTGAGTTCAGTATGCTGTCCTTCTGATCCTTTCATCTCTTCTTACTTTTACTTTTTTTTTTACTTTTAATGGCACAACAGCCCATGAAGGGCCTAGGCCGAACTTTTTGCATCCACTCATGTTGTGCGTGTTATATTTTATATTTGTACATGAATGGGAGGGACCTACAGTTTAATGCCGAATCCGAACGGCGAAGTGAAAAGCTTTTCATAGCAATTTTTACTCTTGTAGGTTTGCCATTGCCTGCCAAGAGGTGGTGCCACCTAGAAAAATTCTTGTTTCTACTTTTTGATTTTGCCTGTGCCGAGATTCGAACCCCGGACACTCTGCGTAGCAGTCCAACGCACTACCACTACACCACAGCGACCACTCTCTTCTTAATTCATCTTAAATAGGGTTTATTCCTATACCCACAGAGTGTTCGAGGACCACATAATTTGTGGCAGCTGCCTTCCTTGCCAGACAATCGGCCATCTTATTTCCATTTGCAAAGACCCAGGCTATGGATACCTTCTTTGTTTTACCTAATTCATTCTAAAGCTCAAGGCTTCCCATAGCAATTTTGAAGTTAGCACAAAGGAGTCTAATGCTCTGATAGCAGCTGGGCAATCTGAGTAAATTACCGTTTCATTTTACCCTGTTATAAATGTTGCGTTATTGAGCTCTCGGTACAATTAAGCGTGCTCTTTGTTAATTGTGAAAGAAATTTCTCTTGTTAATTAAAACCAAAAACTGTGTACGATTTTTATCATCTCAATCAAGCGCAAACTACTGTTGGTAGAGAGTAAGAAAATAAATGTTTAGTTTATTATGTTCTCTATTGTTTTTCTTCTTTTCTCTCTCACAATGTTCACTTATGTAAATACCCCCCGTTTAATATTAAATTTGCAAGTAAGTAATTTGCATTATTAATGAGTAAGCAGTGGAGTCTGTGAGGAATGAAGGAAATAAATTGTTGAAGCCTCGTTCAGAAATCTCTAAATCTCTGCGCCTCTCCACATCCAAACCCTAGAATATTCGTAGCAAGTCTAGCTTTCAAGATAAGCAGTGTTAATAGATTTTAACTTATTTACGTACATTTTTATCAAATACATAGATGAAATAAAAATCAAATTAATAATCATTTTATTGAGGTTTATTCCAATAACAACCTTCAAATGTATTATGCTTCAAAAGTGCGTGCTACTTCAACATCCCCACAAACAATGCATAGAAAACAGGTAGCTCCTTCAGTTTCCACTTTCTACAGCTTTGCATGCTAAATGAAATAAAAGTTTCATTTGTCGGATAAAGCGCGTGAAATTGTTTAAAAATTCATTAAAATTTGTGTTTCATTATTTGTTTGCACATTGTTTGTTTTAGTAAATTGCTTTTCTTAAAAAATTCACTTTTATCCGCTTTATGTGCGCAGGCAGGCGAGGCATGACATTAAAACCCAGCAACTTGGTTAATTAGTAAAAACAACAAACCTTAAAAGAGCAGAGCATGAGAGCATTGCCTTTAGACACGATAAGCTAATTTCCTGACATGCTGCGTTTTCTTTTTCATAACAAAAACTACAGCTTGGTATGAAAAACCTACGATACTCAGTTACCAAAATAAAAAACAGAAACAACAAAATAATTTCCCAATAAACTTACGAGCATAGAGCAAAAGGAACAACAAGGCGACAAGGCTAACCTCAACGTTGACGTTAGCAAAGCGCTGTAAGACTTCAGGTTATTAGTAAATTTTTTGATGTACATAATTTTATTGTAGAATACTTGGTTTATTTCTCATGTGAAACGCGTGATCAAAAATATAAATAAATTACATAATAAAAAATCTGATGGCCGAGCCAATTTTCACATACGTATTCGAGAACGATTTTTGGTCACCTCTTCAATCGGAGTTTAGACCTAGGCTTGGTTGCTCAACAACTATGTTGAAAATTTTGGATGATATGAGAATATCTTTCGATAACGATCATGTTACTTTACTATGCCTTTTGGATTTCTCGAAAGCATTTGATAGGGTGAATCATTCATTGCTGTGTGAGAAACTATGAACATATTTTGTTTTCAATGATAGTGCAGTAATGCTTATGAGCAAAGAAGATATTTTCAAGCACGAAAAAAGCCAAAATAAGCGCTTGAAATAAGCCCTAAAAAGTGAAAAATATGCATATACAATATGCAACATAGAGAGTTTTTTTTATTTAATTCAAATTCTCATCGTTTTTACTGTTACAATAAATTATCAAATGGTGCTTCAAGTGCTCCAACAAAAAATGTTTTCCTTTTTTCTGTCAAGATACTCCCATATGCTGAAAAACTTCTTACAACATCTGCAGACGACACGGGGCAGTAGGAAGAGATTGTCAGCTCTGTTGGCGAAAGTTTTTTTTACATATGGATCTGTGGCATCTATACCAAAACGTAAAATTTTATTCATTTCTTTAAGAGGTTCGTACTCCTTATTTCTTCCGAGAATGGCATCGAGTTTTAAAGAATAATCTTTCTTTTCTAAAGAAGATACAGAAGCTCGAATTTCTTCTACAATGCGATTAGATTCTTTAAGCTCTAATCCTCGAGTCTCAAATTTTGCAATCGCGCCCATCAGGCTCGAAAAATTTAACTTCAGATACTTAAGCGAGATCAGAAACCAAACGGCATGAACTGAACAACTCTTGAGACACACGAATGGCTTCAGCATCGTCGCTGATTAATGAATCTACAACACTTTTAACCTCATTGAAGTGATCGCAATAATAAAAAGCAGCATTCAGCCACGTACACCAACGCGTTATACACGGACTTGGGGGCAGAGGTATACCTAGCAGCATTCGTTGGAATTCATTGCGTCGCGATGGGGCCTTAAAAATTTAGTAGTTGTTAAAATATTCTTCAATATAATAAAAAAAACACTTTACCTTTAGGAATACAGATTTTGTACTTGAAATTAAGTTGTTTACCAGCGGAAATTGAGCGCGAAGAAACGTGTAAGAAAGAAAGTGCATCATTTTGGGGTACAACACCTGCAGAGCACCAACAGCAACCATTATATATGCAGCAGCGTCCGTAACAATGAGGAGTACCTTATTGTACTGGATACCTTAAAAATTACAGTCAAAGTTAACACTTGAACATATTAAACAGCTAAATTCCAACTAACCATTTGGCCAAAGCAACGACAAACTGTCGTTCACGAAGTCAGCCACAGTGGTGGCATTGGCAGCTTCTACTGTTGCTGCGTTGAACAAGTATCTGTTCGCGCGTTCATTACGGTCACACGTTAAGTAATACCCCAGAAATGAAATTTATCACCAGCCTTTGTTCTGAATCCGTCGTTTCGTCCACAGAAATCCATATATATTCGCTTTTGGGTTTTCCTTTAGTGGTCACTGTGGCGTAGTGGTAATGCGTTGGACTGCTACGCTAAGTGTTCGGGGGTTCGAATCTCGGCACAGGCAAAATCAAAAAGTAGAAAAAATAAGTTTTCTACATGGCAATTTTTCCACCTCTTGACAGGCAATGGCAAACCTATAAGAGTAAAAATTGCTATGAAAATCTTTTCACTTTGCCGTTCGGATTCGGCATTAAACTGTAGGTCCCTTCCATTCATGTACAAATATAACACGCACAACATGAGTGGGTGCGAAAAGCTCGGCCTAGGCCCTCCATGGGCTGTTGTGCCATTAAAAGTAAAGTAAAGTTTTCCTTGAGTTCTTTTAGAACCTTTTCGTAGAGACAAAGCACGTATCTCTGGCGAAGCGTTGATTCGCAAGGCAGCGGCTCATTGGTGTACTTGCCCAAAAACTTCTTTAGGCTAATTTTTTTTAAAGGAATATTTGCTCCTACGAACGCTTTGCACAAGTCCATAACAAAAGTGTTTTGCTCTTTTGCTTGGTATTCCGTCACCAACGTCTGTGTGTGCTTCGGCTTCCGTTTTTCGGCAGCTTCTTTATGTTGTGCCTTTTCCAAATGCTGCTTAACATTGAAAATTGACCTGTTCGGCCAGGTTGCAGTAATTGCAAAAAAGAACCATACGATCGGCACGAAAAATACTAGGAAACTGTTGGATAACACGCGACTTGAACTCTCCTCGCAGACTCTTTTTCTTTTGGCATTATGTCAATAGCACAAAAAAACACGTTTTCAGAAAATTACGCGCAAAGCAAAACTTGTTTACAAACATGTTGCCAGATGTATATGAAAAATGGGTGCTAAAAATCGTTGCCAGAAATTTTTTTTTAATATTAGAACAATTTTTGTGGAAAATTTTGACAATTTTTCCTTTAATTTTCAGAAAAAAGAAAAAAATATATGCTTTTATATGCAAGAACGTGCAAAATATGCGTGAACGCAGAATGCATATGCAATATGCATTTTCAAGCATATATCTTCTCTGCTTATGAGTAGCTACTTAATGGGTAGGTTTCAACGGGTTAAGGTAAGCTATGCTGCCTCGCACTTGTTGTTATCTGTCAAATCTGGTGTTTCGCAAGGGTCAGTTCTTGGACCTCTGCTATTTAGCATTTTCATAAATGATAATTTTTCTACATGCAAACACTCTACCATGCATGCTTATGCTGACGATATCCTAAAACATAAGGTATAAAGGAGCTTGGCTTTTGAAAATTCAAAAAAAAAACACACAAATTAACAAAAGTTAATTAAATTTTTATTTGGATCGATAAATCAATTCCTGCCATTTACTTTTTAAAGATAATTTCAATTAAATATTGCCCGCGGCTACGCTTCAAGTGGTCCATTCGTAAGGTCCGATTTTAGCACACTTATTCAAACATTTCGGCAGCAATCGTATTTGGCTTGTCCCTATAGACAAGAGACTTAACATAGCCCCACAAAAACTAATCTAACGGGCTCAAATCACACGATCTGTGATTCATATCAAGAATCACGCATGAATTGTCAGAAATATAAACGTCAAGAACCAAGTAGCAAAAAAATCACCCTTTATTTGTGTGTTCAAAGTGAATGAAAACGTCATGGCGCTCTTAGCTTATGGAGTAAAAATAATAGACTTTCTTTGAACGTGAAAAATCTTTTGCATTACCTTCCTTGTAAAAAATCGTTGGGTTCTTTTGTTTTTTGCGCCTTTATATGTTGGCAAGTGTAAGTTAGAATTTGTAAGAAAATTGTTAACCTTGGTTTCCATGTGAATTCGTGTCGTCTAAATTGTGTTGACCACGTGAATAGCGTTGTGAAAAAGGTTTTTCTTACATTACGTAGTCTTTGAAGGACCGGTGAATGCTTACCTCTTGAAACTAAGAAAATATTGGTAATACAATTAATTCTACCTATAGTCTCACATGCTGAACTTGTACCATATATTGCAAATTTGACTCGCAATCACTACATAAGCTTGATGTGGTGTTCAATAATGTTACTCATTATGTACGTACGAGTATATGGACTTAGGAAATATAATCATATGTCGGGCTTCAGAAGCAAGTTACTTGGGTGTACTTATGCTATCTCCAATTAGATACCTTAAAGCTAGGAGCTGTATGTGCTTACATAAACCTATTGTGACTAGGACTACTGCGTACTTATTTGACAAATTGCAATTCAGTCGTTCCGGTAGAATTAGTAGCCTGACTACCCCAAAATTTAAATATCTCAACTAATCGAGGCTTTCTTTCAGTGATTTGGAATTCAGTGCAGTTACAATTTACGTTGTGTCTCTAATAGAAGCAGTTTCAAACTACAGGTTGTTTTTTTTTAGAAGAATGGTTTTCAATCTGGCAATACTTTTTTCGGAGTAGGTATTTTTGACAGCTGTCACTTGATTTATGCTCAGTTTGGTTTGCCATTTCATAATGAATAGACTTACTCCTGAACAACGTTTGCAAATCGTGCAAATTTATTACCAAAATAATGGTTCGGTTCGCGGGACGTCCAATATTCGGTTGACATAATCGCCCAGCAGAGTCGGTAATTCGAGCAACCATGGATCGGTTTCGCACCATGTTGACTCTAGTGGATAATGCGCATCATCAGAGACGCCGTACAGTGCGCACCGAAGACGCTATTGCTGCTGTGGAGCTGAGTATCGAAGACGACCCGAATGAGTCCATTCGCCATCGCGCGCAACAATTGGAGCTGTGCCCATCCACTTTATGGATGGGAAGATTTTGCGGAAGGATCTTGGTTTGAGATCTTACAAAATCCAACTCGTGCTAAAATTGAAGCCGAACGACCATCAAGCGTATCGCACGTTCGGTGAATGGGCCCAAAACAAGATGGCCACCGATCCCGATTTTCACAAAAATGTTGTTCAGTGATGAAGCTCACTTTTGGTTGAATGGGTACGTTAATAAGCAAAATTGTCGCATTTGGAACGATCATAATCCACAAGCCATTGTTGACACGCCGTTACATCCTCAAAAAGTCACTGTTTGGTGTGCTCTATGGGCAGAGGGAATCATTGGTCCATATTTCTTCAAAGATGAAACCGGTCATAATGTTACAGTCAATGGGGAACGTCATGATAGAGCCACGGTTAATGACTTTTTCGTGCCAGAATTGGAGGATGTTGATGAGGACGACCTTTGGTTCCAACAAGATGACGCTACATTCAATACAGCCAACGAAACAATCAATTGATTGAAGGAAACTTTTGGTGAGCGCATTATCTCGCGTCGTGGGCCTGTGGCGTGGCCTCCAAGATCGAGCGATTTAACACCGCTGGACTATTTTCTGTGGGGTTATGTGAAGTCGCTTGTCGCTACGCAGATAAGCCCGAGACGATTGACGTATTGGAAGAGAATATTCGGCGTGTTATTACTGACATACGACCCCAATTGCTGAATTGCTGCAAAAAGTGGTCGAAAATTGGGCCTCTCGGCTGGAATTTATTCGAGCCAGCGGCCACTTGCCCAAAATCGTTTTTAAAACATAATGTCAAATCCTTATCTTTATAATAAAGCTAAATTCTTGGCCATAACGTTAAATTATATGCGTTTTATTTCTTCTTGAAAACCACACTTCTAAACAAAACACTTTTTATTAATTTTCAATCATTTTTTATCATCGATGTAAACATATTTTGTTCATATCAGTCAGAACAAAATCATTTGTCTTAGTGTTAGGTTATGTTTTTTTTTAATTATGTTTTTATTCATATATTTGTTTTATCTTTAAAATTATGCTATACGCACTCAAATACTCGAATGTGAGCAATTTAATTTTTGATAAAGTGTTAAAATTCAACTTTAAAATTTGTTATACCACATACATTCATTCTGTGGTAGGCATATAATAGAATTCTATTTTATTTTATTAAATATTTTACAAAATACATATGTACATACGAGTATGTACATATGTGTACGTTCTTTTGTTTTTGCCAAGTCGACTGCTAGAAAGTAAAACCAATTCGAGTATGTTATTAAAATTAAAAATCTCCTACTGTGAGCTTCAGGCATACCCGTGTACTATAAAAATACAAATGCGGTTATGTCAATACCCTCCTTTCCCTCCCCTCAATTGGAGCATAACCTCACTGGCAAAAGAAAACAACATAAATAGTGCATAACTTTATGTAAGTATGTAGAAAGTGCGTTGTACAAGCCTTTGAATGCAGTCCAAATTTGGCAAGCTTTATTGACTATACAGGGTGATTGAGTCGCCTGTTAGAAACAACTAAGCAAGAACTAAGTATGAAGCATATGTATAATAAAATCTAATCAGCTAGTATGCTCGTATGAATAACGTTTGTATAACGAATACAAATTATAAACTTAAATGTGTCCTTGAAGGGTTTAATTCCAATTAGGAGCTATGAAGGCGCATTTTGTGGCAAGAAGTTATATTCGGAGTAAAGTTCGGAGGTAAAGTTCAGAGATTTCTGGCTGAACTCTGAATCAATGCTTGGATACTAAGTTGTAAAGTTAGATTCGGAGTAATTGAGATTGTTGGAGTAATTTGATATTTATAGTGGAGAAGCAAGAAGTGAAAGAGATAATTTTGGAGTTTTGAAGTCAAAGATTTTGAGTCAATATGTTAAATTTGGAGTTGTGAATTCGGTGGTCGCCGACGCGTTGCTGGTAGTGCGCCGGCCTGCTACGCAAAGTGTGCGGGGTTCAAATCCCGGCTGAGGTAAAATCAAAAAGTAGAAAAATCGACATGTAGAAAAATCAAATTTTTTACCGGGCACCCCAACTCTAGGCAGGCAATGGCAAATCGCCAAGAGTAAAAATTGCCTAAGAAAAGCTCTTTATTTCGCTGTTCAGATTCGGTATAAAACTGTAGGTCCCTTCAACTCATGTACAAATATAACACGGATAACATGAGTGAATGGGGAAAAACTCGGACTAGGATTTTTGTGTCATTAAAAGAAGAAGAAGAAGAAATCGGTTCGGAGTTAGAGTTTGATTCAAATTGATGTTCGGAGAAAATTCGGTTTATTTGGAGTAGTATTAGAAACTAAAGGGCTGCATTCGGAGTTATGTAGCTAGATTCCGATAAGGGGATTCATTTTCGAAGTTATAAAACCGGATTGGGGAAATTAAACCATTGAATTCATGTTCAACATGTTCTAATATGCGATTAGTAGTTAAAAGCTGGACTCCAAAGTAATTAAGATCTATTCGCAGTGGCGCAGATGAAGTAAAATAGCTTCTTGCAGAGTTCAAATTCGAAGAATGAGAAAAATTTTTAAAATTATGACGAATGATTGGAACTAACAAATTCAGGAACAAAACGTACAATTCAGAGAATGTAAAGTAGGATTAGGAGTTAACAACTCGGCTCTGTGGTTCGAAAAATTCAGGAATAATGAAATCATGATATTTGAATTAATATATCCAGAGCAAAGACATTAAAATCGGAGTATATGATGTTTCATTAGAAATTAAAATTCGGTTTTGGGGTTGCCAATCTGAAAAGCTCAGATCTAGTTGGTGTTGTGAAACTGAAATTAAAGAGCTAAGGGCGTAGTTGAAAAGTCTGATTTGTTGTAAGAGAACAAATTTTTTTGGGAAAAAATTTGGAGTTAAGTTGGGATTTAATATCTGACTGTATTATTTGAAGAAATTCAGTTTTTTTCGGTTAAGGGTAAGTAGTTAAAGATCTGCATTCAGAGTTCCGAGTCGGTGTGAGAGAGTTAATTTTTAGAGTTAAAAAACCAGATTCAAAACAAAAGTGTATTTGGGATCTTATTTTTTGCAGTTAAACTACTACTTCGAATCAGCCTTGGAGTCGTGATAACCTACCAGTTCTTCGTTGTAAAGTTAAAGCTGGAATCGTTATTATTGGTATAATTTTGTAAGTAGGTAAAGTAGCACGTAAAAAAATGTGAAATCGCAGCTCTGAAACTGGAGTTAAAGAGGAGTATTTTGCGTTTTGTAGTCATATTAGGAGTAAGATAATAAAATTTGTTGTTATGATGGCATGAGATTTGGAATAAGAGGCTATATTTCAGAGTTTCATTTGTAGTTTACTTCAGATTCGGAGTAAAGGAGTAGTATACGGAGTTATGAAGTCGAGGTCAAAGTTATAGAAGAGTTTCGGGCAAACCAATACATAAACATGCATGCTTGTGTGTGTATCAGCGAGAACGACAGCGCTGCTGTTTTAAAAAATTGCCCAGCGAGATTTTACTTACATGAATGCTAAAAGTCAACTAACATGATTTACGTTGTCAAAATTGCGCTCAAACTTCGCCCGAATTCGATTATTCGTTAATAGTTCGTAAGCTATACGAAGAAATTTATAGTGTACGTGTGACAGCATTGCGTCGGCAGAGAATGTGTGGCTAGTCACATGTGAATAGGATAATAAAAATTGCCCGACACTGCAAACGTTGTTGATGTTTAAGTAATATTGTTTATAGGTAAGTAGTTAGGAACTGTAAATATGTATATGGTAGCACCATAGGAACCTGCTGAATATTATTTGATTTTTTTAATGAGCTTAAAATTTATACACCTCCATACATGCCACAAGCTCATAAACAACGACCCTTCACTTTCTTTCTCTCCGCCACGTAGTCACAGTAAATAATGCAGTTATTTTTGGTGCATGTTGTCATCGTGGATACTTTATAGACACCGAGTATTTCCTACGAGCAGGGACTTTATTTTCAACACGCTATAAAATAGTATATTCTTAAAAATTTATATAGTAGTATTAGTAGTAGTAGTACGAGTAGTAGTAGTACGAGTAGTAGTAGTACGAGTAGTAGTAGTACGAGTAGTAGTAGTAGTAGTAGTAGTAGTATGAGTAGTAGTAGTAGTAGTACGAGTAGTAGCATGTATGTACTTATACACCCATACATATGTGACATAGAGCAACTATTTGGTTTGGTGTATCGTAGAATGTATATTGCGATAGCTGCTTGGTTTATTTTCGCCTTTGTTGCTCAGTTGATATTGCATTATCGAGAGCGTAATAGCATAAATTTGCTTCCTTAACAAAAGCAACACCAACTCGTTGGGCACCGGTGGGGAGCACATAAATACGTACAAGCTTAATTCCTGTGTGAATAACATGCAATTTTCCTATTACGATTTTATCGTATAATATTATGAAAAATAATGCTTAAATGATATGTCCCATATAAAAAGATAGCGAAGGCAAAAACAAAATTATTTTGCGGAATATATTGCATAATTTGTATATAATCACAAAAAAATACATGTCGCATAAGTATGTTCCTAACTTCATCGGTGATAGCATAATGAGTTTATTAGGAAATAATAGGTACATATTTAGGAATAAATTAAAAATTTGTATGCTTAAACGTAAATTGTTTTTTTTTTTTGTGAATGTAGAATAGAAAATAATTGTAACATATTTAAAACAAAAAAAAAGTTTATTTTGAAAGTGGCAATTGCGGAGATTAGTAGAAAAGAGATAGAATTAATAATACATACGAGGTATGATAAAAAAATAACCGTTATTTTCATAACCATTTTTTCAAAAAGTATATATTTATTCATCAACAACTATCTTGTCCCCTTCAAAGTAATCCCCCTCAGATATATAGTAATACACTTATGCCAGCGTTTTTTCCAATCCTCGAAACACTTCTGAAACGCGCTTTTTGGTATCGCCAACAGCTCCTGTTTCGATTTTTCTTTTATCTCCTCAATCATAGCAAAACGCTTTCCTTGCATCGGTGTCTTCAGTTTTGGGAAGAGGAGAAAGTCAGCGGGGGCCAAGTCCGGTGAATACGGTGGTTGAGGCATGATAACGGTTTTGTTTTTGGCCAAAAACTTACGCACAAGCGACGTTGTTTTTGCTCAAAATTTAGCATTTGATTTTGGAACAATCTTCGCTGCCGCACGTTTCATGCCTAAAACATCCGTAAAAATTGCTTGGCATGAGCCGAACGATATGCCAACATCATCAGCAACCTCTGTGATAGTGATTTGACGATTATCCAAAATCATTTTCTTCACTGCGTCAATGTTTTGACGTGCTCGGGCGACCAGGACGAGCATCGTCATTGACATCTTCTCGGCCTTCTTTAAACCGGTTATACCACAATTGAACTTGTGTTCTGCTCATAGTAGACTCGCCAAAGGCCAAAGGCCACAGTCAACATTTCAAATGTCCTTGCGCATTTAATTTCAGTTTTTACACAAAACTGAATACAGTTTCTTTGATCCATTTTTTCGAATAATAAAAAATCGAAGAGCACAGCAAAACACGACTAACCTTTTTATCTGTCAAAAGCAAACTGACAATCCAAAATGGTTGGTATTGCCAACATATATAACAGACATGTGTACCAACATAACAGAAAAAATCAGAAAAAAAAATGCGAAAATCGAACATACGTAACTCACGAAATTTGAAAATAACGGTTATTGATCACACGGTTTTTGATCACACCTCGTACAGCAGTTTCAACAAGAAAGCAATCGGCTTAAGTCACTGAGAAAATTAAGGTATCTTAAAATAAAAGTCCACAGCATCTTGAAATGATTAATTATTCATTGAACAAATATATTAATATGGCGTCCAGTCGCTACCATTCTTTGTAATTTCATTACAACGGAATTGCGACAATTTTTTCAGCATATGACCGTGTTAAACTTCGCCATGTTACCCTAAGAAGCCGTTTCAAATGATTTATTGAGCGTATCTTTTTTCCACGTAGTTTTAACTTCATAAGAGCCCAAACATTTTCGATCGGATTCGCAACTGGCGACTGTGAGGGCGAGGGCCAATCCAATGAAGTTATGCCGTTTTCCTCTTTCCAACTGCTACACAAGCGACTGCGATGTTTTGGGTCGTTGTCGTCTTGAAGAACCCAATCTCGGCTTCCTGCCCCAAACCACATATCCGTTGATGGTAGAAGTCAACGAAGGTATATCGTGGTCATGAAGTTGGCATCCAAATTACTCGTGAACATGATTAATTTGCCAAATCCTTGTTTTGTGAAGCAACCCCAAACATGAACCTTTCCTCGATGTTTCACTGATCGCTGGAGCATCTTACCGTCTTTAGTGGACCAAGCACGCTTAATAGTGTTTGTCATCCAAAAGGAGGATGCGTCTGTGAACACCACTTGGCTCCAATCGTCATCCACATGTTCAGTTCCCACTCTTGGCGTTTTTTTTATTTGCTTTGTAGTTAGTAAGTGGTCGCTGTGGTGTAGTGGTAGTGTGTTGGACTGCTACGCAGAGTGTCCGGGGTTCGAATCTTGGCACAGGCAAAATCAAAAAAAAAGTACAAAAAATAATTTTTCTACACGGCACCACCTCTTGGCAGGCAATGGCAAACCTACAAGAGTAAAAATTGCTATGAAAAGCTTTTCACTTCGCCGTTCGGATTCGGCATTAAACTGTAGGACCCTTCCATTCATGTACAAATATAACACGCACAACATGAGTGGATGCGAAAAGCTCGGCCTAGGCCCTCCATGGGCTGTGGTGTCATTAAAAGTAAAAAAAAGTAAAAGTTAGTAAGGGTTTTACCGTCGTTGCTCGAAATTAGATCTGAAACTCAAACGGTTTCTTATTGTATTCAGAGAGACATTTACGCCCTTTCGAGCCAATTGTTTGTTTAGCTGCTTTCAAGGATATGGCTGGATTAGCTTCGAAAATGCCGCGGCAAATGCCGCAATTTGGCAAGTCGTCGACATTTTTGTGCACCAAAAAGTGTTGGTTCCAATGCTGGACAAACGCCTTCGACTTTTTTAAGTACTTCGAAGCGCTCAAGTGGGACATCTTGGGACCTTTTGTATGGGAACAAAGAAAGACTGCTTCAAAATGTTTCGCGTATACGGAACTCATTTCTTAAATATGCTCTTGAGACGAAAACGTACAATGGACTGTTTCTACAATTACATTGCGAAATTACAAATTACAATGAAATCAAGTTTTTTGAAAATCAAGGCCTACTTGATATTCAAATTATTTCATGCGAAAAAAACCGATTGCTTTCTTCTTCAAAGTACTGTAAATATATAGTATACTATATAAATATATATACATATATGTATATGTATATAATATACTTAGTAGGGATATAAATACTGTTCCCCACGTTTGATGTTATAAAATTAAAATTAATTATTTGTTTGGACCAATTTTTTAAAATATATCCATAATTTGTAATCCAGCGGGTTCAGATCAGGGCTGCCAGACGGTCATTCTTCAAAGCAAAAGAAAGCTGGCAAATTGTTTTGAAGTGGTGGGTGTGGGTCGTCTTAGCCTTATGGGCTGGCGCAGAAACCAGCTGGAAAGTCCACGGCTGGTTTTGAAACAGGGAATGGTTAAGTGGCTTTACGACAGCTTCCAAAACTGTTTCTGGGTAATCTTTGGCTGAAGTTTTGACCCGTTGTTCGCAGAAAGGCAAGTCAGTGACCCCATCGTAAGAGACACCCCACCAAACCAAGACTGAAGCTGGGTGATGACCCTTTACGAGCCGTGGGATCAGTTCAGTTGGTTCCTTAGATGACCGTCCATACACCCTATCATTTTGCTTGTTAAATGTCTCCTGCACGGTAAACAATTTTTCATCCGTAAACAAGATTTTTCTTTGCAAGTTATCAGCGTGCTTCACCAAAAGACGTTTGGTTTTTTCTATCCTATTTTTTTTCAAAGCTGCAGTCAACCAATGTCAGGTGCAACGTTTGAAGCCACCAAGCCCCATATTTTTTTAATAATTCGACTCATAGAAAGTCTACGAGTGATATTCATCTTACGGGCCATGACTTTCTATTTTCGGAGCGGATTTCGCTGAATTCTTGATTTGACAGCTTTGATGGCTTGCGGCGTACGTGGATGGCCCGACCGGTGACAGTCTTTGATATCTCCAGTCTCCTCAAACAGTTTTATGCACCGGTAGACGAACATGCGACTAATCCCGAGTGGGCGGAGCGTTTTCACATAAACCATGTAGTAATAACAGGGCATGTTCAATTCTACTATTGGAATGGGTGTGTTCAATGTTGTAACAGTATTTATGTCACTACTAAGTATATATTTACATATATTATAGCGTGATTGTAAAGGGTGACCTTTTTGCGGCTTGGTTTTTGGTGTTTATATTTGTGACAGTTCACGCGTGATTCTTGTAAAAAATTCGTGCTCTGTGAAAAATGTTTCACAAGTTACGTCTAGTTTATGGTCGTCATAATCGACCCACAGAGCAGGCACCTGTTTCACTTTATTGGACATTAATCCACCGAATTGCATCCATAGAGTGCGTTCCGAAGCGAATATTGTTACTGTATCCGCCAGTGTTTTTTTTTATTTTTTATTACAACTTCCGTAAGGCATCAAGTAATAGTTATAATATGGTACTTAGGAATTAAAGTAATTTGAAAACGAAATTTACAAATTTACATATTTTTGCATTAACTTATTTACAATTATTTACAATTCAGTTATTTTTAGTTTAGTTAGGATTTATCAAATGCATTAATTAAAGTTAATTAATTATTTAATTCCGTTGGTAGGACTCGCGTTAGCCGCCGCTGGTAGTTCGACTCGATAACCGGTAATATTCTCTTGTCTGGATTGGGATGGTCCATCAATTTAAAAGTATGACGTATGCTTATTTGTCGTACCATTTCTGTCACAAGACTGACATTTAAGTCACGATGGATATCGAAGTTTGATATGTACCATTCCGCGTTGACGATGGTTCTAAGTATTTCGGATTGTTGTAATTGAAGTATTTGTGTGTTTGATTTACTCGCCGTGCCCCATATCTCAATACCATAAGACCAGATAGGGATAAGTATTGCTTCCATCATTAAAAGTTTGTTGTGTGTTGATAGCTTCAATTTTGAGCACAATAACCAATAGAGTTGACCAAAACGCTGTTTCAATTGATTTCTTTTAGCTACAATATGATCTTTTCACGTTAGTTTTTGATCGATTATAATGCCAAGATATCTTGCTATGGTATCTACAGGTACATCTTCATTGTTAATTGTTTTTTTTTCGGTTAGTACTTATACACAACTTGGGTAGTTTTCTCAATGTTTATGTCTATTCCCCACTTGTTAAACCACTCGAGCACATCATTGAGTATGGCTTGGAGATTTCGTGTTGCCTTCTGTAGAGAGCGATCCCCAGCCAGCAAGACTGTATCGTCCGCAAATGTTGCTATCATATTTTGAGGACCAGTAGGCTTTGGTACATCCGCTGTGCACAACTGATACATTAGTGGCCCAAGCACACTGCCTTGGGGAACTCCAGCTTGCAGCTGTTTTATTTCCGAGGTTGCATATTCGTATTTGACGTAAAACCATCGATTTACCACATAGCTTTTGAGCAATGTTGAAGATTATCTCGATATGTCCATCCGGCGCCGATCGCAGCAATTGGGTTTATGTTATTCGACCACCTGGAAGATTTTACGCAAAGATCTCGGCTTAATGCCATACAAAATACAGTTGGTGCACGAACTGAAGCCAGGCGACCACAAAGTCGAATTTTCGCTGAATGGACCTTAGAAAAGCTGGATGAGGATCCGTTTTTTATCGCAAAATTGTCTTCGGTGACGAGGCTTATTTTTAGCTCAATGGATACGTGAATAAGCAGAATTGCCGGGATACAAAGTTTGGAAAGAGAACGCTTCAACTCCAAGACTTTCTTTGTTAACTGGTCAGCAGTATAAATTATGTGATAGACATGAAATCAAGCCTGAAAAGCCACGTTTCAAGCATGTCTCCGTTTGATATAATCGGACTAGTGTTGCCAGATTTGTGGGTACCAACACTAAAAACCGCGTATACTTTTTATATTACCCAATATGTTGGCAATATGAGAATCCTTAATATTTACACAAAAAATCTGAATATGAGAATATTTGCAACTCCGTATAAATAAAAATATTTTGCCAATTCAAATTTCGTGAGTTACGTATGTTCGATTTTCGCACTTTTTTTTTTGTTATGTTGGTACACATGTCTGTTATATATGTTGGCAATACCAACCATTTTGGATTGTCAGTTTGTCTTTGACAGATAAAAAGGTTAGTCGTGTTTTGGTGTGCTCTTCGATTTTTTACTATTCGAAAAAATGGATCAAAGAAACTGTATTCAGTTTTGTGTAAAAAATGAAATTAAATGCGCAAGGACATTTGAAATGTTGACTGTGGCCTTTGGCGAGTCTACTATGAGCAGAACACAAGTTCAATTGTGGTATAACCGGTTTAAGGAAGGCCGAGAAGATGTCAATGGCGATGCTCGTCCTGGACGCCCGAGCACGTCAACAACCGTTGAAAACATTGACGCAGTGAAGAAAATGATTTTGGATAATCGTCGAATCGTCGAATCACTATCAGAGAGGTTGCTGATGATGTTGGCATATCGTTCGGCTCATGCCAAGCAATTTTTACGGATGTTTTAGGCATGAAACGTGCGGCAGCGAAGATTGTTCCAAAATCAAATGCTAACAACGTCGCTTGTGCGTAAGTTTTTGGCCAAAAATAAAACCGTTATCATGCCTCAACCACAGTATTCACCGGACTTCGCCCCCGCTGACTTTTTCCTCTTCCCAAAACTGAAGACACCGATGAAAGGAAAGCGTTTTGCTACGATTGAGGAGATAAAAGAAAAATCGAAACAGGAGCTGTTGGCGATACCAAAAAGCGCGTTTCAGAAGTGTTTCGAGGATTGGAAAAAACGCTGGCATAAGTGTATTACTACTATATATCTGAGGGGGATTACTTTGAAGGGGACAAGATAGTTGTTGATGAATAAATAAATACTTTATTATTTTTGATCATACCTCGTACCTACATATTTTATTTTCTTATAAATATTTTTCAAAGAACTTTTATGATAATTACTGTAGTTGCGAATGGGAGGTCCTTTTTTTTAGTTTTTCAATTTACAATTTTTTGAATCAAGGAATAATGTATTTGTGTGTGTGTATTTTTATTTAAATATTATTATTATTTGCTCAACATCACAAATCGATTGGTTGTTTGATTTATGCATAAATGCGATTGAAGTTTCCATAATCAGATTAACTTAATAATACATGGTTTGGGGAAATCATTCAATTAAATACTTCCATAATACCTACAAGACATGCATACATGTGTAAATCTCTACATTCAACAATGGAAGGAGAATTTATTATGGAAAATTACACTCACATGAGTACCATATATAGTATTATGTATGTTTTCAAATGTTTTATTAATTCCTAAGTATGCAGTTACTTAGAATGATACTTTATAATTGCATGCTGCATCATGTATGGGCATGCTGCAACTAAGTATGCCCTATGCACGATTATATGGTAGTTACTTATTACTTATTAACTACGAACTACGCAACTGCTAGAGCTGCTGCATGCTAGTATTTTAATTAAAGCAAAATATTTACCTCAAAATATTTGTGAGTGGCTATGCATTGCATCTACTGTGCACTTACGAGTGCTTATAATTTTAATTAAAGATGCATGTGTGCATACAGTGCGAGAGGAGTCGGAAAAGGATTGATTCTTCGTTCAGTTTGGTTAAAAATAATCGTAAGCTAAGCTTTGTTAGTTAACAATTTATTCAAATTTACATGAGCATTTGCTTGTTTGATTGGATTTTGTCGTAGGAGTAAGTATCTCATCAAAGAGTATCTCATGCGATAAATTTTGTGGGCACATTTTTGTTTTGTTTTTGAATATTGTCAATATTAATAATATTGTGAAATGTTTATAACAAAAACATTAATACTTTAGGTTTACAAATGGAATATACTTAGTAGTAATTATTCACAATTAACCCATTGGGGTTCAATCATTGCAGCAGTGCTTGCTTAGTTTTCCAAATTCTTTACATGATACATACTACTGTGGGCAAAAGTTAGTAAGACTTTCGCGCGGAAACCATTCATCAAAATATTATTTTCTTAAGGTTGGTATGACTGTCGGTGACATCTGTGCCAAATGTCACATCAAAATAATCATTAGTGCTTAGTATACGCTTGTCTGTTGTTTCTGAAGTACAAAAAGTGCATTCGGCGATTTTCACAATGAGTGAAATTATTCAACAAAGAAGTTCCATTAAATTTTGTGTGCGGAATCAAATTTCTGGTGCCGAAACGTTCAGAATGTTGCAAAAGGCCTAAGGCCTTCGGTGATAATTGTATGTCGCGAGCAAGTGTTTTTGATTGGTATAAATTGTTCAAAGATGGTCGAGAACGCGTTGACGACGAACCACGTCCAGGACGGCCATCAACTGATATCAACTGATGATCAACACGTCAATAAAATCAAGGAATTGGTGCTCGAGAATCGACGATTAACAGTCAGAGACCTTACTGGCATCGTTGGAATATCGGAAGGATCAGTGAAAACCACTTAAAACCTAAGAAGAGTGAATGCACGATTGGTTCCAAAATCACTGCATTGGTTTTACGAGACCATTTTGCCAAAAATTCGACTGATATCGTTCTGCAACCACCCTATTCGCCTGACTTAGCACCGTGTCACTTTTGGTTATTTTCTAAACTCAAAAAACCGCTTCGTGGACCGTTGGACCGTTGGACCGTTTTAAGTCAATTGAAGACATTAAACATGAATCGCTAAGCACATTGAAGGCTATTCCGGAAATTGACTTTAACAACTGTTTCGAGAATTGGAAAAAACGTTGGCGTTTGGCACTAGTGTATTGGGGCCGGGGGGGGAGGGGGGGGGGGATTACTTTGAAGGGGACAAAATAGATTTGGAAGAATGAAAAAAAAAATTTGAAATTATGAACAAAGTCTTACTAACTTTTGCCCACAGTAGTACTTACATTTCGCCAAATGTTTACGTGGTCGTTGTGGCTTAAGTGATGCTTAACAGTAGCGATTAGTTGAGCTAAGGACTAGTGATGCCAGATTCGGAAACTTTTTCACTCAGATGTTGCCAAAATATACATTCAGTTTTGGCACTATAATTAAAATAATTGTCTTTGTTCTGAATAGAGATTTTCCAGGAATATTGCCACAGTTTCTATAAAATTTCATTCGTTGCAATTAAACTCACTCAACCTAAAAATACACTTTAATAATTAATTTTTTTTTTTACGAACGAATCCCAACGGACCCTCCTCCCGCCCAACACAACCGAGGGGCGCATCCACATAACGTATGGATCGGTGACCGGCGCAATCGATTTACACGGAAATATGTAATAAGCCGCGTATATCCAAATAGGCATTCTTTACAACTACAGATATGAAATCTTCAGCTGTTTATTGATTTAATATGATAAGTAAGTAAGTTTGTTTTGATGTGTTCCAGAGAATCGGAAATGCTGAATAATTTATAATGTTCATTAAAATCTCTACATATTCCACGAAGAGGATCATTTTGAGCATAATTTGTTAGGAATAAAATAACGTGAGCTTCTACAGGGTATATTCAAGTTTATTTCATTTAGTAAATACGAAGATGATAGAATTCCATTCAAAAGCTTTACAATTTACAAGAAATGTTATATTCAGCATTTTTCTTCTGCTTATCAATGTTGGTAGATTAATAAGCTTTAATCGATGTTCAGACGGTGGAAGCTTCAATAGAGTATTCCAACAAAAACTCCTCAGTGCAAAAACAAGAAATTGTTTTTGAACCGACTCAATTTTACTTATTTAGCAATTATATTGAGGATTCCAGACAGGAGATGCATACTCAAGGATGGGTCTAACAAGTGAAGTGAATAGCGTTTTTGTTGTATAAGGGTCGTAGAAACTCTTTTGACCAGCGTTTAATAAATCCTAACGAACTTTTAGCTTTGTTGCGATCCTAGCTCCAGTTAAATTTTTACCATAACCTCTATTGATGAAACATTTAGTTCCTATGAAACGGGAGCTATGATGCAATGTTTGAGACACATCAAATCATCATCGCGGTTACTTTTCAATTGGTACAAGACATTCTTTAGAGCAGGGGAAGAATAAGAGGAATCTCTCGTCAAACAGCTCTGGTGCGTTCCGATGATTCGCTTGGCTGAGCGCACAACGATTTACTATATACGATTTTTCACGCAACGTTTACCATAACCGTGTTAATATTATTGCTGAGTTTTTCGCTGCTATTCACGGTTGAAATTGTGCCACGGAAACAAGCATACTCGAGGGCCAGCTGTGTAAATCGTAGCTTATTATTCGTGGAGAGGCTAATTGAGGCTATTGAAATCGCTTCGCGGCATACTGGGTAAACCCATCATTTCTACCACCTACTACGTCATCAAAGGAAATGTACGAAGACACATATATATATCGATTTATTAGTGGAATTTTTGTGAGCACTGCTTTTATGGCAGACATGAATACGTATGTATGTACTATATCTCACGAGGTCTTCTCGCCCAGCGGAGATTTCGTAACAAAATTTTCCAACTTCACAAATCCATAAATACACAATTTGGTTATGTTACGAGGATTATAAAGAATTAAAAAAAAAAAGTATGAACCATTTAAAGCGTATTGTTAATCCCTTGAAGAATCCCCTTCTAGAATTGAAATGTTTTCTCAAAGCTTCTTATCAGAAGCTTACATAAATATTTTTCACTTACTCGCTTTTGTTTTCAAGCGTTTTTTTAATCCATGTGCAACGCTCCAATTTAACTTGCTTAAAAAAATGCAAAAAAATTATACAAACAAATGTTCTCAGTTTGTTTGCTGTTCATATTTTGTTGGTTTCTGTGTAGCCCTTTTAAATGAAACGCTCATTGCAACAACAACATTCAAAAATTTCCCGCTAGAAAATTTTCCGCGAAATTATGCAAAGACTTTTCGTACGTTATTGTTGTAAAAATGTATGTATATAAAGCACTTGGCTTGGCAGAAATCTTGTTTTTACATGCGTACTTGACTTTGTGTAGTTATGTAAAATTGTGTCAAAATTCAGTTTCAATATCTACAGTTTTTCATTTTCGCTTTATGAGCAGCATCGTGGCTGCAGCATGAATATAAAAATATAAAACAAAAACCGCTCCTTAAGGCTTCTTCTACTCAATTCTACCGCACGTTGCACAAAGACTTAAAGCATCAATGTACGAGTTTCCTTTGTGTGTGGCGTGCGCTTTTTCGTGGCATGTATAAATCCCAATATTGAAACTCTATTGAACAAACATACAATATGTAACAAAAGCCCTCCGTATACAGTAAAGGCAGCAGCAGCAACAACAGTAACGAACAACAGCAACCAACAACATCAGCGTGGCTTGGCTGAACCAGCAGCAGGCATTACATTATGGTAACAACGGCAGCAACCAAAATAGCAGTAAAAAAACAAACACAAACCACAACACACTGACAACATGCTCACATACACATACACATACACACACACTCAAACACACGCATGACAACGTTTGTTGGAATTTTTAGGTGCAACCAATCTGACCAACAAAATGCAACTCTGTGTTGGTCAAGAAGACATAACGCAGTATTGCTGAGTACCCACAAAACTTTTCGTTCTCTTTATTACCACATAAATTCAGATTTTGAATGTATTAGTGTCTGTGTGCATGTGTGTGTGTGTGTGTAATTTGCCAAGAAAAAGTACATATTGTGCCAAAGAAATTGTTTAAAAGATTTCAATATCCATTTCAAATTTTTTCATTTATCTCTTACACTGCTGCCTCTGTTTATTTCTTAAAAATTTTTCTATAGAGCTTTTTATACTTTTGTACTTACACAAAATAGATTTCCAGCCAAATTCAATGAAATTTATTGGCATATGTTACCATAGTTTGAGCAAGATTTTTATAGAGATTTTGTATTCCTCAAAATCGAATAGAAAACATCATGAAAAGTTATGAAGTTATTATCTTTCAATTCAAATGAAATGTATAAAGCAAGCTCCTGATATCATCCTATGAGTTATGAGCTGATGCTCAGTGAAATGCTCAGTTGCGCGGATGATACAGAATTAGCGAGTATAGGCTAACGAGTATAGGAATTTAAAGCTTCCGAAGACAAAAAAACAAGGCAGACTCTCTAGCATTGGCAGGATCAGTTTCAGAACGAACATTGAGATGTACAGAAGTTGAGCAACTTCTCATCAACTCATATCACTTCAATATCACCTCATACAGTTCCTGCTAGTCATCAAATTACTTCTGCCCTGTAATCGAACCCAGGTTCAACAGTGAAGAATAAGTGGAATATTTTAAAAATTAATCTTGCTACTTTCTAAAGCTTTCGGAACTGTAAATTTTATGTACAGCAGAACAAAGAGTAAAACTGATCGGTTACTCAACTGCTGAATGCAGCCATTGTTTAACTTCAATTATATTTTCCCCATGGTCTTTAATGGGTTAATTTCCGCCCCTTTTGCTTCTGTAATAATAAAGATTTTCCGCAATGAACGCCGTTGCTGCGATTGCCAAACAAAAACCATCCATTCCCCATATCAAATATAATTTTGACCAAATTTCAGCAAAATACTGACACAAATTTGGACAAAATACTAAATATCAATTACCAAAACTTTGACCAAAAATTTACCTTCTTTTTAACCAAATATTGTATCAATATTTTCCAAAGTTTTTCAGTAATAAATATTTACCAAATATTTTCTAAATTTTAAGAAAATTATGTCCAAATCTTGATTCATTATTGTCAAAATTTTCATCAAATGGTCGATTAAATTTTTAATAAATATTCATCAAACTTGGTTCAAATTGTAAATAAATTTTAATCAAATTTTAGTCTAAAAAAAAAATTTTATATTTTTAGTAAATTTTTATAAAATTGTTAGTAAAGTTATTAAATTTTTTAATTAAACTTGGACCAATTTTTGATAAATTTTACTAGTGTTTGATTAAAATGTTATCAAAGTTTGACCAAACCTTGATAAAACTTTAAACATTTTTTACCAAGTACTCACATCAGTTTTATACAACAACAACACGACCATGACAGCATTTATTCGGTGTGCTTGGAATTTCTCTCTCTTCATTTGCTCTATCCCAATGCAAACTGATTAGCAAAGAGCGTAGAGAGCCCATATTCCGTACGAGATGCTCTTACCATAAATCATTATATTCACGTGCAGGGCACTGCCCTATCATCTTTTATTTTCGCTCTTTTGAGAGGAAACTAAAAACTAAAAGCGCTTTGAGCTTTAATAATACACGCTCTTCTGATTTTATAATGAAAAGAACTTATATATGTAGATGAGAAATGTGATTCGTATTATTCGTATTAAATATTAAAATTTTTAAATATTTCACCGCCTGCAGTATTTCCTAAATCAATACAACAATCAGTTTAGATCAGAGGTATTGAAACTAGATACATAAAGATACAAAAACCAGACATTGATCCTAAGTAATAGATACATGAAATAAATCCTAAAATTAGCAATTGATTCTCAGCTTATTCTGCCGTTACTTTTAGCTCGTAAAATAGATAACTACTTCTGCTGCCTCGATTGAAGTTTCAAAGTACTACCCTTTCTGAATTTCCTTGATTGGCCCGCTCTTATTCCTCAGATCATTTTTATGAAGGGAAAGGCAACCAAAGGCAATCTAATAATACTGCGACAGAAATTAGTAGCTACACAAGCAACAAAAATTTATGAAATTCTGGGAATGTATCCAATAAATACAAAAATTCCCTAACTAAATTCCCTAAGGAACTAAAGCTTATGCACAAAAATGAGCTCAGTTATGGTATGGCAGATGGAGATATATCAAAGTAACAAAGAATACTAAAAAGGTAAGAAAAAAATACCTACCATAAAGAGAAAAAGAGAGTTTCCCTAGTGGGAGAGACAATCAGATGAGTCTCTTGTGGAAAAATGCATACAAGAAATTAGTGGGGAAACGGCAATAAAGCTATAATTATATGCAAGTACAAGTTCGTCAATGAACAATTTACTACCAGTAATTTACACACTCCGACCGGCAGGCAGAGACAGACAGACAGTAAATTAATTGCATAAACTTTTCTCTTTTCGATGTATTTTTTCTGCGAAAAGGAAAAAAGAGAAAAAAGTAAGCAAAATAATGCAGCAAAAATGTAATTATGCATATTCATAAAAAACTGGGAAAAGAGCAGGGCAAAAGATATATGCATGTATGAGAGAGAGAGAGAGAGAGAGAGAGAGAGCGCAAAAGAGTGCAGAGCTTCGGCGAAAATAAAAACAAAATAAATAAATATATTCAGCAAACTTATGCATTCATTTTGTGTACTACTCGTATATGAGTGTGTTTGTGTTTGTGTGTGTGTGAGATTTTCAACAAAATTATATGCACTTAAATTAATTGCAAACAGTTGGAAAAAATTTGTGTGTGATAATTCTATATATTTTTGTGCAAAGAAACAAACACAAAAATACACAAAATTATGATACCATATATAGTACATATGGAAAATAGTATATTAAGTTTTAATTTTCCTGCTTTGGAATTATATTCATTGTCAATGCATATAATAATTGCATTGATTCATTTAAATGAATTGAAAATGGTAAAAGCTGAAACATTGCTGGGTATAGGAATAAGGTCAAGGAATGTGAGCGGAAAAGCACAAAATTTGGAAGTGTGGTACAACCCTGAAATTATTGCGCTAGGGCATCAAGATGTTGGGCGTTCCCAACTCTCAAGGAGCAGCAGAATTAAACCAGCGAAGCCTTCGTTTCGTTTTCTCCTGAAAACGCTTATTTCAATGTACCCCAGAGCAATTTTCCCATTTCAAATAACAAGCTTAAAGCTTCTTTTTTTTTTAATTTCAAAACGAATGTTTAAAATTCCGCACACATTTTCGTTTTTAATTATGTATGTTTTATATTACTTATGTGTGATTCTTTACCACATAATTTATTCCTTTCATTTTCCATGTAAGCAGCGCAATTTATGTGCATATTGTGGTTTTGTATGTTAACTTTGTTAAGCTTCTGAAAGTTTTTGCTTTGTAAATTTTTTTGCATACATAAATAAAAACATAAAAACAATTAAGTTTTGCTTTCCTTTGTTTTTATGTTTGGTTTTTGTTGTTGTTGTTGTTGTTGTTGTTATCTTTTTATATTTCCATACCATAAGTACGCTAATGACGACGACCTCTATAGCGTACTTAGGGATAGAGGGGTTCCCAGATTCGATTCCCGTCTCGTCCTGGAGGTAATTCTCGTTCATTAACTTCTTACATTCCTACCGATATGAATAAATGAGAATTATAAGAAGGATAAGAAGGTGGGCGATGGCAAAACCATCAAGTGATATCAAATTGCCATCCCGCTGTTGGGAACCCGGCGTTAATGAGTCTCACTGATTAATGTAAGTACATAGGGCAAACACTCTAAGCTTACATAACCTATGCAAATGAATCAAAACTTTTCATTTTGTCCCCTTTAACTTTTTCCACACAAGTAAGAACATTTGATATTGTATCAATGGCAAATGCGCACTCGAATGCATTGCATCGTAGTGCTGTGGCAAACTTCAGATCGAATCTTAGGACACAAATCAGCACAAATTTCAGATAAAAATTTAGAGAGAAATTATTTTAAAATTAAGACCAAAAATTAGAAAAAAAACTAAGAATAAAATTAGATAAAAATTCAGAGAAAAATCGGACTTAGTCTCATAAAAGATTATACTAGCACATTTTTAACTTGAGGTTTATCGTTTCTGGTGTCGAGTACAGTCTTTTTAACATTGTATTTTTGATTTCATGTGCCGATATCTGGAAAACCTCTCTGCAACCTCAAATTACTTTCGAAAACATGAAAATCGCCAGTCTGATGAAAAAAAATTTATTTTGTGGCACAATTTTTGGTAATCTTCTTTGAATAGCCTATGTAGAGCTTAGGTCGAGCTTTTCGCATCCACTCCGTTTTGATTTTGCTTTTGCCAGTGCACTACCAAGCAATCACTTAATGGTAATAATCGAACTAAATCTCATGGAAAAATTCAGACCTAAATTCAAATAAAATCTCAGACTAAAAAAAAGCGAAATCTCTGAGCTTCAGACCGAAATCCAAAGCGAATATCAGATTAGAAGTCAGACCAAATCTCTGACCAAAATACAGTCTACGTTCAGACTAAAAATTGAATGTAAGAAGGTAATGAACGAGAATTACCTCCAGGCCGAGACGGGAATCGAACCCGCAACCTCTCTATCCCTAAGTTTAATAAACAAATCTTAGGCCACAAAATAGATAGAACCTAAGTAGTCAGGCACCCAGTTCAAAATGTGCATGTGCTGCCACTTACTCAAAATAGATAGAACCTAAGTAAACTGGCACCCAGTTCAAAGTGTGCATGTGCTGCCACTTACTCGAAATACTTCCATAGGCACTTATAAAATTTTGTATGAAGGCTATCGAGAAATGTGCAATAGTAGAAAAAAGAGTATTTATTCGATTTATTCACATATTTTATTGTAGACCAGTGAATTTTCGTTTATTCAAAAATATTTCACTTAATTTTTGGTCTAGACACCTTAATTACTGACTCTCTATGCATGCGTGAATTCTTCTTTGGGACAACATAAAATCACTGCCCTTCATTGGCTTCATTTAACACTTGTAATTATTTGAAACTTCTTGTTGTTGAGATATTAGGTATTTTTGTAAGTATGAACTTATGTTTTTGCCGGTAATTGTATATTGACCTCTTTGGGTTATTTTAACGATGAAAGCTATTCAATGTATTATATTTTTGAATTCTTTTATTTCTGTCCATAATTTGTATAGAATTTTCTGTTGAAATAAAAAATGGCTGCGTACGTGGTACACAGGAGAATTGAAGTATTCGAATTGTTGTTGTTACATAGAAATCATCTACACAGAGAGCGAAAAGAAGAGAGAGTGAGGTAAAAGAATTACAAAAACACAATAGATATGTGCGTTCTTAGTCGGATTGCTGTTGGTGTTTAAAATTATTCAAGAGTCAAGCAAAAGGAAGAGAGAGAAAAAGCTGGAAAGCACAATTGTGTTTTATTGGTGTATAAAAATTATGCGAGTTCAAAGGAGTGATGGCACAGAGCATAAAGAGCTTCAATTTATTACATATGAAAGTGAGAGAACTTTGCTTTGCTATTGTATGTAGCCGTTTCCTATACATAGTTCACATGTACCAGGATCATTTCCATGGAAAAAGAGTTTAGCTGATCAGCTTTGCTCTGTAGGGCTGCTATACACTCATATGCTGCTTTTTAAGTTTTCTTTTCTCCTATGTGTGAACTGGTGACTTCCCAAGGATAGAACAATGGCAGCTTCTCACAGACCTCTCAAAGTTATTTGAAAAACTTTTCCGAGTCCTTTCATCAGTTCGGGTTTTGTAAAAATGTGGAGCAGCATCCTCCGCCCCACGCTATATGTTCTTTTCATTTCAGATATTTCCGCTAGCTCTCACCTCATAACATTAACATTCTTCGACCATATCGCCATTTCTAGCCGATCCCAGTGGCCAAGAAAAGCGGTTAGAAAACTAAGCGATCACCGACAACTCGTTGCAGATTGGTTATCAAACTGGTGAATTAAAGTTAATGAACAAAAAAGAAAACAAGTAGTTAACATATACATTAAATAGGAGCACAATTCTCCCCCGATTACACTCAATAATATGAAAATCGTGCAGACAAATTAAGTCACGCACGGTCAGAGAACTGACTCACTTGGCGCATGCATATCGAAGCGAAAAAGAGAGACATGAAATTGAAAGCCAACTGCCCCCACTTCGAAAATCTCATTCTGGACTCTATCTCGATTACAAAGTTATGTTATATAACGGCATATAACGTAAAGCTTCAAATTCAGTCACAATATTTTAAAGATTTTTCTTTTTTCGTTACAATTCGTTACGCCTACACAACTAACTACTAGAGTTGCGCTACTTTATAAAATTATATACATTTTTTAATGGCCACTTGAGGAATAAAACTTCTACTTCCGAAGATGATGAAAAAAATGCAAAGAAAAATGTAGCTAGCAACAAGATGCCAAAGGCATCAGCAACAGCAACAAAATAAAAGGAAGCGCAGACTGCTACTTTCAATTGCGACTTTACGTTTTACGAAGAAACATTCCGCAAGGAATTCGTAAGTCGGCAGCGTTGAAAATGTAACAAGCGCAACAACAACCATTTTCACTACCACTACTTCGGAACTACTCAAAGTACAACATCAACTTTAAAAACCTTGGTGGCAATGAAAAAAAGTTGCTTACTTTTGCAATTAGTGTTTTGCAATTTGTTGCAAAGTCAATAAAGCAGAAAAGAAGCAATGAAGAAGTGTTTCTGAATGGAGATATATCGATGAAAACTCTACGGTGTTGTTGTTGCTGCAACAGCAGATTGAGAGATCAATTTTAATTAAATTACTTTTTGAAGTAACTTTCACATTTAATTCTTAATTATATTTATATACTGAGTTTTATTGCTACTGATATTAGTTGTTGCTGTTGTTGTTCATGGTGATTATGATTTTGATGGTAATCGTGTTGATGTTTTTACTTTGGGTATTATAAAATACAATAAAAGTATGTTTTATGTGATTTTTCTTAATTATTTAAAATTTTTTTTGAAGGAAAATGAAGGTAAGATTTATTGCTGCAGTAATTTCATGTTAGTTTTTACGTTTATTATTGATTTAAAGGATACATAAACTCATGCACACATACACAGATGCACACACATGTGCACATACATATACCATACATAAGAACGAGTATTTTAAACAAAACACAAAGCATTAGCAGCTTTACCTCGGCAACAGCTTGAGCACCCTTTTTTGTGTGTTAATAAATCAATTTGACTTGACTTCTTGACTGTGTGTGTCGCATGCAATATTTGCGAAGTACAATAGTTTTAAAGTGACAAATCCCTCCCCATTTGGGAGACATTAAACTAAAGTTTCCTTTTCGAAAGGACAAAAACAAAATGAAAAAAATCAGCAAAACAATAGAATAAAAAGTTAAAATATTTCTTCTACTGGAGGGTGTGTGTGTGTGTGTGTGTGTGTGTGTGTGTGTGTGTGTGTGTGTGTGTGTGTGTGTGTGTGTGTGTGTGTGTGTGTGTGTGTGTGTGTATGAGACACAACCTTAACGAAATATATATGTATATGTGTGTGTGTGTGTGTGTGTGAGTGTGCGAGCCTAAGTGGTTGGCCAAATAAATAAACAATTGTGTCAGGCGATTTGCAAATATTCGACAGACACACACACACACACACATACCCTAACTAACACAATGACAATCAAACATAGCCACAAGCGCATCTACTCTTCTTCGGCTTGTGAGCCACACATTATGTATAATGAAACCAAAGTATGTGTAAGTAAATATATGACCGCAAAACACTATTTGAGCAGGGCGGCAGTATTTAGTGGCTCCTTCATCTTCTTCGCTGCCTTTCCACTCGCCCTGCCCTTACACACCCTTTCCACCCATTCCTCTACTCAGAAATCGCATTATGGTGACCCTTGTCAAATAGACACGAAAGCTCATGTTGCGCTGGTGACGGTGGTGTTGATGCCATTCAGCAGAAACTACTGGCGATACAAAGCTCTCTGTTAAAGTTACGTAGTTCGTATATGAGTGTGGGCAACTTGAGGTTGAGGGTTAGAAGGTCTAGCAAGTAATTGGTCATGAGATTTTCTCTAGTATAATTGGAATGCGTAGCGTAGTGGCTGCAGACTTGCGGCGGGTCATCCAAATGTGTAGGGCCATGGTATCTCTTTTAGGCATAGTGATTTATTGAATTTTATTTAAGGCTAACCAAATATTTTCTTTTTTCACCCCATTTGCATTTCTCTTTGTAGCTTTTTCTCTTCTCGTTTGCAAGTCAAGTTATTATTGTAGTATTTACTTTATGTTGAATTAAATTTACTTATACACTGATAGTACTTATGTAGGTATTTAGTTTGTAGTTTGTTTGAAGTGATGAAGAAATGCCTTTGGTGCAACTTTAACTTTCGGAAATAGAAATTTCAATAGGCCACTTGTGCTATTCAACATTTAAGAGGGTCATTCGAGAAGTATGGTGTATTTCTTAGAGAGTGAATACGAGAGCGAGAGAAGAGAGTGATAGGGGGAAGGCTTTGCATAAGTTTAGTCCGAAGCAAGTCACTCAAAGGTAACCTTTTCAATTAGGCATGTTTCCTCCTGGAAATCAATTATCCATTCTCTTTTGGTCTTTCCTTTTGCTTTTTCACACAGAAGGAATTTTTTATTAATTTTGAGTCGACTGAATTTAAGCCAGGAACAAAATTGATGCAATTTGGTATAGTTTTTGATTTCAGCCGCAATTTACTCTTAAACTTGTAAATTTCGTCAGAGAATACAACATTACATTTTTTCATGAGGGAAAAAATGTAAGCTTGCGAGTACTAGCAAGTACCCGTACCCGCTCAGTTTCGCCTTACCTATCCCACCAACAAATTCGACATGACTGCAATAAATCTTGCCTATCGGAAAAGCAGACATATTGCGTATTGCAGATGACAATGGCTCGTTGACTTTCTCATTTAATGAAAACTTATTTTGCATGCTAAACTTTTGAGTCTTTGTAAGAATAAAAGAGAAAGAGGTGTAGAGAGCCAAATAAGTCCGTTATGAACTTGAGAACGAAGTTTTCAGCTAACATGAAGGAAATGAAGAAGAGCGGTACAATGATTACGTTGCCAAAGAATATTTTTGTAAGGTGCTGGTTATACTGGTGTAATATATTTAATATTCACCTTTAAAAACTGAAAACATTCGCAACTTCGCTTTTCTGCATATGAAAATAGTATTGTACAGGTTTGCATGTTTTCCTTCTATTTTTCATACATTTTTGTTCTTTTGTAGAATAACTCATTGTCACTCTGAATACTCGGCGTGTTCGGGGTACATTTCATCCAGCATATCGTGTTCGCTGTGAGAGTGAGTAAAAGCTCTTTTTTCGTGTTCAAGCAACAACAATTGCAAGGTGTTCGCCGAGTAAAATTTGAATATAACCACAGCCTTAGGAATAAAATAAAACTCCAAAGGTGAATTCAACAATCGAGTATGGTGAGATTAGTGTGAACACACGAGAGCAATGCAATGCTTCTGAAATTTCACCATGCAAAAACTGTCAGGCGAATTTCAGCGAAAAATGCACTTGAAATGCCGTAAAAGATTGCACAAAGTTGTAAAAAAATGCGAAGAATTAAGATCTATTGTTTTTTCGTGGTATTTTGCAAAAAATTGTTTTTATGTTCATAACATCTGCTCTTTGTTTTGATTGTTAAGAAAGTGAAAATTCAAATTCCGCTTGTTGTTTGCCAAAGCCAATTCGTTAAGATAATCTCATGAAAAGACAATCAAAACCCAACTCATGTGCGGATGCGCGTATGTTTAGTGAAACGCTGATCCTGGTCATCGTCAAATTAAAAGGTAGCTCCTTTCACTCAGAACCGTTTGCGGTCGACCAATCGGGGACCTGCTCATATAGTAAAACAAAAACCTGAATAATAAAACTTATACAACGCACAGCATGCCTACGACTTCGCTTCCCTATAAGAGTAGCAGGGTGGGGTGGGAAGGTAGGTAGATATCGGAGCTACCCCTCTCCTATCGGAGTCGAAGCACCACCAGAAACAACCAATCCGACTCGGTGTAGTTACAAGTTTGCAGCACTGCGTCGTACTATTTACTCGTAACTGTCGTATTATTTACTTGGAGTCGTAACTGATATCGAAAGCGATTCTATAAATTTCGAAGAATTATCACATTTAGAGAATACTTTGGACTTGAATGGATACCTCCAGAAAGCTGACCTTTGAAGCCTTCGTACGTCGTTGGGAACTCACTTCAATTTTTCTGATTTGACTAAGTTAGACCGTCACTGGTGTACATACATTTGATGGCCTATGTGTGCCCAACACCCTTGATCATGACCACACATACCCACCCAAGATTCTTTCTACTAAGGGAAATTTTCTTCCTACTAAGTACTTAATTAAGTTGTGAAGTTATGAAGTTATGATTTTTCCACTCCAACAACATCTGTCATTTCAAAAGAATATTTTCTAACTAACTATCATTTCACTTTCTTCCCATCAATTTTTTTGCTTCTTGCTTATTATCAATTTTCACATTTTAACTTAGTTATTATTATGAAATATTTACAACGCAAAATGCGCACAGAACAGAGAAAGCTTACGGAGCAACTTGTCCCCGATTCATATGTCAAGAATGTATTTACTTACCTCTTCCCTTCCGCCTCCTTGCTCCGTTTCATCCCTTTAAGGCTATTCAAATATATGCACACATAAAAACGTACAGCATTCATTGATGCCAAACTTTCGCCGCATTCGCGTGAACGATTAAACTACGCTTTGGGGCACTTGACAAAGTTGGCCATAAATCAAAATCGATATCCTTAGTAACTTTGGCAAATTGCAAAACTTTATTCATTTCAATTCGGTATCTCTCTAAGGTTTACCGCTGTTGCTGTTGCTCTGTCGTTGTCGGTTGTCGGTTGTCGAAACGGAACACAAATACAACATGATAACATACTTAGTAAAAAACCTGCCTCCTTGCAGATGCCATTTCATCTTCTTCGGGATCATCTGCCTCATGTGCTTCTTCTACTTAAGCTTTTTTCTATTCTACTTAGTTTTGACCCTGAAGCTACAGGTTGAAAAGTATTCATCTATGTAGGTACTTATGTACTTATGTGTGTATCTCACTTGATGCTGGAGAATTTGAGTTAGTGCTGATGTTCATGTTAGGCAAAAATTATATTTAAGTTATAATCACATGTGAAAATACATAGAATGGGTACGTAGGATATTTGGTGCCGTATTACGTCATACTTTAAAGTATAAATCTAATACATTGAATATGATGAGGAAGAGGAAGAAGAAGAAGAAGAAGAAGAAGGAGGCTCAGTTGTAAGTATGTGTATGTATTGTAGTAGAGTGTCCTACCTACATCATAATCCTAGAGCAGATGTTATTCTTGTGTTAAGCGTCAAAAAAAAATTTGTGTTTTCGAAGGCAAGTTCAATTTTCATAGGCATTGACCTCAAGTGTAAGTCTCAAATCAATTCAAGAATGGGAAAAAGCATTTGTATTTTGTACAAAACTTTCAATTATAAAATATAATATACATACTATGTGCCCAAAAATACATAAAGACGCACTTAAATTTGTAGATATCATAGAACTTGTAAGCTTCTAAGTGCTTGTGACCAGTGATGGATCCATGACTTTTGTTTAAAGAAAGATGATTTTGCTAACTTATATAATAATTTTTAGACTATTAACTAGATTTAGGAGATAAAAAACTATGATCAAAATTATAATCAAAATTTAGACGAACAATTTAGAGCCAATTCGAAACCAATTCAAAATCTGGTACAGAAAATGCTGATCGAAATTCCCATTTTTATTTAGAAACAACATTTATTCTGAAAATTCACAGCAAAATTCGGATTGAACGTAAGACAAAAAGTCTGATCTAAGTAAGCCAAACAAAAGTTAGATTAAAAGCCAGACCAAAGAATTCTGATTGGAAATAAAACCCAATACAGATAGACGAATAGATAGATCAAACTAAAAGTCAGATAAATTAAAAAAAAAAAAATTCCAGATCAAAAATTAAATCACAATTCAAACCAAGCGCCAGATCTAAGATTCAAACCACAATTCCAACGAAAATTAGGCCAGCATGTAGACCACAACTGAGATATTCTGACAAAAATTTGTACTGAAACGTATTCCAAAAATCAGACCAAAATTCAATCCATAAATAAAATCAAAATTCAAATGAAAAGTCAGACAAAAAGTTATCCTAAAATTCAAACCAAAACTCAAACTGAAATTTAGATCAACTTTAAACCAAAAATTAAACCCAAATTCAAACCAAGAATTCAGTCCAAATGACGAACAAAAAGTGAAAAAAATTTTAACTTAACATTTAAAACAAAATTTTTAGGAAAATCCGATCCAAAATCGTACTGAAATTCAAACTAAAAATCAGGAAAAAATTTATAGAAAATTTTATACCATAAATAACTTTAAACTAGAACTTTGAAAAATTTCAGAGTTAAGACAGTTCGAAAATAAGAAAAGCAAAATTAGACTAAAAACTTTTGAAAAATTTCAGAGTAAAGACAGTTCGAAAATAAGAAAAGCAAAATTAGACTTAAAACTATATCAAAAATCATCACAAAAATGATAATCAAAATTAGTCTAATATGAAGTTTCAAACGCACTCCAACATTTAGACCGAAAATCAGAGAAAAATACATATTAAGACTCAGGCTTAAACTCAAAACAAGAATCAGTCCAATTTTCCAATATTTTAACTGAAACCCAGACCCAATTCGGAGCAGAACTTGGTCACAAATTCACACCAAATACAGTCCAGAAATCAGATAAAAAGTCGTACTAAAAACCAAGAAGAAATTTGATAAAAAGTCAAACAAAAATTCAGGATTAATTCAAACAGTCTATATAAAACAAATAAAACAAAAACAGACTATAAAATTAAATCGTCATTCAGACTATCGAATATCAGAACAAAAATGCCTGAGCAAACTTTAAACTAAAACTCACATGAAAACCCAAATGAAATCAAAGTAAGAATTTAGATAAAATTTTTATCAAAAATCAGTTTAAAATACATTTTGCCTGACTTCCGAAAATCACACAAAAAGTTAGACTAAACATCAAACCATAACTCCGAACCGAATACAAAAGAAGTTATTTATGACCAGAGTTTGGACTGAAATTCTGACCAGTCAGATTAATGAACGAACCAAAAGTCAGACAAAAAAAAATTGTCAAAGAAAATTCAGACCAAAATTCGGATCGAAATTGAAACAAACATTCTTGGCAAAATTTCTACGTTAATTCAGACCAAAAACAGAGCAAAGTCAGACTTAAAATTGAATTAAAAAAACATCTGAAAAATTGGAACGAAAATTAGACCAAACTGCGGACACCATCGTAGACAAATATTTAGACCAGAAATGAGACAAAAATTCAGGAAAACTCAGTCCAAAACCCAAAGTAAAAATCAGACCAAAATTCAAAGTAAAGGCTGTTTAAAAATCACACTAAAAATCATACCAGAACTTAAATCAGCAATCAGATCAAAATTTAGACCAAGATACCGACAAAAGTTCCAAATCAAAAAAATCTCAGAAGGTAATTTAGACAGACATAATTTAAATCAGATTAAAAACTAATACCAAAATTCAGAACAGATTAAATCAGACCAAACGCACGCTACAGGTTAGTTCATAAAAATAGGCCAAAAACCATAATCAAACTCTCTAACAGTAGAGCATCTGTAACTATACCTTAAAACTTTAGACTGCACAAGTTGCATGGTTGAAAAGCTTTCAAGGTTATAACTTATAAGGTTATAACTTATAACTTATAAGCATTCACAAATTTGAAAGAGACTACAGTCCTCGAAAGTCGCTCTCTGAAACCGCCACTGGTTGTGACAGTGCTCTTACTTTTAACTCTTCTTCTTCTACTATTTATTTTGTTTTTGTATTTATTATTATATTATTGTACTTTAGGCTTTCAATAAAATACATACATACATATTTTTGAGTTGTCTGAACATCTCTGATAAATTGATTTGGGAACAAAAATTAAGTGTTTTTCCATAATTTGAATTTTGTTTTTTTTGAATTCAATGTATTTTCTATTCTGTGCATGTGTTAATGTAGGCAAAAGGATATGTATGTATGTATGTATGTATTTTATGGAAATGGTAAAGTATCATAATCCTTTCAAAGTGAAAACTTTTTATTGTAAGTTTTATTGATTATTATTATTTATTTAAAAGACATTTTGGAAATATGCCTAATAAAAATATAAGAATGGCAATGGCAAATGGGACCGCAGACGAAAATACTTAGGCATTCATTATACTTATTATAGAATTATTGGTATTTGCGCAGGACATCAATGGAAGCTACTTTAAGGTATAAAGAAGACACTGAATTTGTAATTGAATTTTAAGTTTTTTAAACCACACACAGTTAATCCGAATTCTAGCACTGGCAATGAAATCAGGAAACATAAATATTTTTATATGTCATAAAATGTCATAAACGAGAATAAAGAAAGCGATGAAAGTGAAACGAGTAATCAAATATTTCGTTTGGAATTTGAAGTGATGGGTGTTTTTTCTAGTAGTGTGGTTTTCAATCTGGCAATACTTTTTTCGGAGTTGGTCTTTTTGACAGCTGTCACTTGATTTATGCTCAGTTTGCTCAGTTTGCCATTTCATCATGAATAGACTTACGCCTAAATAATGTTTGCAAATTATTGAAATAAATTAATTATCAAAATTCATGCGCTGTGAAAAAAGTGTTTCACAAGCTACGTTCATTTAGCGACGCGGCTCATTTTTGGCTCAATGGCCACGTGAATAAGCAGAATTGCCATATTTGGAGTGAAGATCAGCCAGAGGCCATTCAGAGGCTAGCAATGCATCCCGAAAAATTCACTTTTTGGTGCGTTTTATGGGTAGGCGGCATTATTACTTCCGCACCGTACTTCATCAAAGACGATGAAGGCCGCAACGTTACGGTCAATGGAGAAAGGTACCGTTCGATGATAACAGGCTTTTTTTTGCCGAAAATGCTAAAATTGTATTCGGCCGATATGTGGTTCCAACAGGACGATGCCACATGCCACACTGCACGCGAAACTATGCATCAATTGAGCGGCGAATTTGGTGAGCAGTTAATCTCACGTTTTGGTGTAGTCAATTGGCCACCAAGATCGTGTGATTTGACCCCGTTAGACTATTTTTTGTGGAGCTATGTTATGTCTCTTGTCTATAGGGACCAGCCAAATACGATTACTGCTTTGGAAGCCAACATTGAACGCGTCATTGGTGAGATTCCGGCCGAATTATGTGAAAAATGTGCCAAAATTGGACCTTCAAAATGGACCACTTGAAGCGTAGCCGCGGGCAACATTTAAGTGAAATTATATATAAAAAGTATATGGCAAGAATTGATTTATCGATCCAAATAAAAATTGCATTCACTTTTGTAAAATTTCGGTGCTTTTCTTTCATTTCCAAAAACTAAACTCTTATAAAAATCACCCTTTATTTATTGAAAGGTGGATTTGAGTGAGACATATTTTTGTAAAGGAGAACCGAATAGAGTTAAATTTAAAAGATTTGTAGAGACTCTATGCTCTAAAACTCGTGCAAGTGTAAAGGCACTGACTGTATCGGATCGTCAGATTATGATTCAAATCATAAGTCACGAATTCGCACGATAATTAAAATTACAGTCATGACTTTAGAATTTGATTGTTGCCCTCCGTCTCCTGATTGAATTACATTGAGACACCAAATGATTGTAAATTTGTGTTGACTCACAGACCAAAAAGCAAATACCTCATCAATTTCAAACCAATATTCTGAACACATTCGAACCGAAAAATTTACCAAATTCTTTCAGAAAATCAAACATAAATCAGGGTCCAAACCTCATACCAAATTTAGACCAAAATTCTGGCAAAGTTACCAACTAAAAGTGGATCAGAACTCAGACATACATTTTTACTAAAACCTATCCGAAGAATTCGGACAATAATTTAGTCTAAAATTCAAACTAAAGGTAAGTCAAAGGTCAGAAAAAAACTCATATTGCAATTCCCAGACCAAAAATTAAATCGAATTTTGGCAAAGATATAATTTCAAATTGAGACCAAAATCAGGTCAAAACATAGACCAAAAGTCAAACTGAAAATCAGGTTAAAAGGCAGACTAAAAGTCAATCCAAAAACAAAACTAGATCGTTGCACGATTTAGTATATACAAATATAAATATGTAAGTAGTAAGACAAAATATGAACTAGGCCCAAAGTCCGAAAAATAATATTGAAGTTCAGACATAAAATCAGACTGTTACTTTGACCAGAAATCAGTCTGAATTCAGTCCAAGATGTAGACTTGAATTCAGAGCACAATTAGATCAAAAGTCACACTCGAAGCCATACCGAAATTCAGACCAAAAATCAGACCGATATTCAGACCAAAATTAAAACCAAAATCAGACTTCAAATTAAACTGAATTCAAACCAAAAATCGGTCCAATGTCGGACTAAAAGTCAAAATAAAACACTGACCAATTTTCGGACAAAGAATCAAAAAAAAAAAAAACTCCGACCAAGATATCAACTAAAATTCAGAAAGATATTTTAACTAAAACGCAGACTGTATTGGGACTACTAAAATTCACACCAAAACAGATCAAAAGTCAGGCCGTAATCTAGGCGAAAAATAAAAGCAGTATTCAGAACAAAAATCTTAACGATTTAGGCAAAAATTTAGATTGAAATTCAGAAAAAAAAAATCACGCATAAGAACTGGACCTAAACTCAGACTCAGAAATTTGACTGAATTCGGGGCAAGATTTAATATTAAATTCAGAACAAGAAAAAAGTCTCAGCAAAAGCCAGGCCAAAAGTCGAAGAATAATACGAAATCCGAACAAATCAGACCAAAAGTCAAATCAAAAGCCACAATGAATTTGGATTAATATCAAGTACAGACCAAAATACATAACTCAAAAGTCAGACAAAAACTGACCAAAATTCTGATCGGTTTCAGACTAAGATACAAATAAACTTCAGACCACTCAGTCGGAGAGAAGTTCTGAAGTTACAAAAAATCAGGCTATTACTCAGACC